>CALSCE010007005.1:3950662-4000517 GCA_943593645.1 Bovichtus variegatus
GTGTGTGTGTGTGTGTGTGTGTGTGTGTGTGTGTGTGTGTGTGTGTTGGAAAGGCTGACGAGCCCACAGTACGGTGTAGTCTTGGGTGGATCTGTGCCTCACGCCCTATCCACTGCACAACACTATGACAAAGAGATATAGGCTTGATAGTTCCCGATTGTGCGTCTGGTCGAGGAAGTGATTCAGGCGATAGAGTTTTGATGGTGGAAATGTGGTTGAATGACCAGTCTGTTTTATGTGCTCACCGCAAGTGAAAGTGCAACTGAGTCACCAGACAAACACAGACACAATGGTACAGGAAACCGCAATGGTGTCTACACACCCTAGTGCCTTAAACACACACACACTTGAGTTACTTGGTGGCTAAAATTGAGGATTTTTGCTTGTAATGTCATATTTTAAAATGATGTCTCAAGTGGTATTGGAAAGACACACCCGCCAAAGTTATCTGATTTATTGCCTTTGAAACAAAAGCAGTTGTTTTATAAAGAGACGGTGTTGAGTCATTCATCTGAACTTCTCACCCATAGTTGAGGAAGAGTGCAGTGACACTAATTGTTCCCCTTTTGTAGTGTAACTACTATGAATGAGTGCATGTATGCCAGGAAAATAACTCCAGTAGAATAAGGTGAATGTTTAGTATATGTAGATAATGTGAAGCCCCCTGAATAGAAGCAACAGTCACATGATATAATAGTTTATCAGTTGTCCTTTGTGTCTGTGTTTGATACAAAGTCAATACAAATATTATTTGTAATTAAAAATGTAATGCTTCAATCAAACTTGAATATTAAACAGCCAAAGGACAGACATTTTATCTGTATGACTAGGGTCAATCTGGTATGTTATTAATTTTCTCAGAAAACAGCCTTTCAGAAGCTTCTATCTTAAGGGGACAGATGGGGTTCGTAACATTTTAGCACCTTTATAGTTAAAGGTCATCTAAAGGTTTATCATCTTTTTGATCATGATTTCAGTGATGGTGCAGCATATTTTAGAGGCCATCTATGTTGTCTAGTCGTTATTGAATAATTACTAAAAAAAAAAAAATAATATATAATAATAATAATAATAATAATAATTAAAACACTGCCTTTTTGTGTTCTATGTATAGAGTTGTTTCTGTAAAAGCTGAAAATGCTGTAACTTGGTGAATACAGTGCAAACGTTCCCATCAAGACATTTGCTGTGAGTTAGAGTTGTATTTTTTCCCCGTATTTTATACACTATATCTTGTCACTTGCAGTAGTGGCAGTCTTTTTCACAGTCACAAACTTTCACAGAATAACTTTCACAAACTGCAGATTCTGCAATTCTTGTGGAATATTAGAGTCAACTTTGAGCCAAACAGAATTGCCCCTGAGCTTTGTTAAATCAATTATAAATCAAATGAAGTCTCTTTATGCAGTGTTTGAAAACATTACAAAAGCAAATGAACCACTGAATTACATTACGACTGATGTAAAACTTCGTAATCTCTCGACGCGCCAAAGAAAACTGCCAACCTGAGGGGAAAAAAACAGCTACTTACCACTAATCACAATGAGAAAAGACAAAGGAAACTGTCTAGAGGTGGTCGAGCAGCAATATGAAAGAGACCCATCTTCCCCAAGTCCCAAACAGCCCCAGGGACAGATTGCACAAAATACAACTTTAGTGTGTATTTGTAATGTGATTTATAAAAAAAAAAGAAAAAAAAAAAAAAGATGAAACCAGGATTGGCTTCAGGATGGCCAAGGCCACCACATGAAACAAAGCAAATCAAACTGGGAAGGTAACAAATAGCCTCAAACAATCAAACGAAGACTGAAGAAAACTAATTTGTTAACCTTCCCAACTCAAATAAATAAACGAGAGAACACTAAATGAACAAAACTGGCACCACGTCCCTACAGACTGCTGAAGGACAAAGAGTGGCTGCTGGAAAGAGAGGAAGATTGAGTTTTGCTGCAGACGCCATCTTGGCTCCGACTGTAGCCTAATCACCTACAGGAGACGTTGTTTTCTGCAGTTTGTTAATGCGTCACACACACACACACGCACACACAGAGGATAATCACCTCTGCCGCACTTCATTGAGAATCAGAAGCTCAGACATAAATACAGAATTATAAAAAGCAAATGTCATTAATCATTAAATAAACAATGCCAGGAAGGAATGCTTCTGAATCCGCCACTGATAATTTACGATGATGCAGGTAGGAGTTTAGCTTTCAGTCAGTGAACTGTTATTGCCTGAGCTAATAGCGAAAGTTAATTGCCACTTGTTTGTTGTACTCGACGAGACTGTCTCCGGCTCTCATTCTTTCAGACTAATTACTGCTGTCTCATAGATTCAGACCATTTTCTGTCCTCTTCCTCCTCAACAGCAGACGTGTGTAACAGTCTGGTAATGTCTGTGTAATGTTTGGCATTTTCCTAACCGGAGTGCTCTGCTAGTTTAAAATAACTCCGTGACGCAGTGCATGCGAGAGTGATGCCCATAAAGAAAAAAGAGTAACTTGTTAGAGGTGAAAGGCGTGATCGCAGACTGTAGAGGCTACACGGATGCGGTGTCTGTGACATCACCCACACGTTTCTGAAAGGGAGGTTTTCAAGCCTGGGTTTGGGTTTGCCAATCCATATTTGGGCAAAGGGGTGGCAGCCTGCTGTGACGAGCAAGAGCAAACTACCACGACTGACTTGGAGAGGCTGAGAAGCCCCTCTGTCAAGACTCTCTAGTAGGGATGCCCTGGTCAGGTTTTATTGCCCCTGATCTCCATCTGACTCTTTTAATATAAGTATACTGTTTGTATAAAGTCCGGTCCGGTATTTCACTATATAGATATAGGTATAAAGTATGTTTTTTAATTTCCTTTGACGGTTTCCTGTAATATATTGGATATAACCGACATAATATTTATGGAGAGAGTTCCTGTGCATCTGTTGCAGAGGGATGGTTTAGACAGGATTCATTCGACCTCAGTTTATCTCCTCCAAGAACAAACAAACAAACAGGATCAGAAATGGATCCGGTTTTATATAGCTGATACCCTTTTAGCAAAAACAAATTCCTGGATCGGCCCCAAGCCGGATCCCGTGAATTGGTTCCGGACAAACTGTCGCTACAACAAACATGCTCACCTTAAGCTCTCGTTGTCTATTTAATATGTTTTCTGTAAAAATATTTGTGACTGAATTGTGTATTTGTATTTTTTAAAGAAAGTCTTGGGGCAGAATTGTGTGACCATTTGAAAAATTGCAGCTTAATGCTCTTCTACTTTGGTTTCAGCTCTCAGGTTCCTGCTTGGACTTTTTACCTGTAACATTTTATTTTTTAATTTTTTTAATACTGGGTTGCGACATTCTAATAGGATTCACAATAGATAATTATGGTGTTCAATGAAGTTTTGTTATCTTTGTTATTATTATATTTAGTAGTAGCCCAAATTGCCCTTAATTGTTTGCTGCTCCATTGCACAAGCTGTCTGGTTGATTCACTGAGACGTTTATGCAAATCAAGTTGTGGCACAAATATGCCCCAAAAATAGTACTTGAACAGACCAATCCGAATTCAATCACAGTTGAAGCATACTTTGCACACAGATGGAATGGCCTCTCCCTCACATGCTTGGCTTGTTAGCTCCTTCGCCTGCTGAGGTCCTGCAGCAATAATCACAGCCAAATGGAGCAAACGGCACAGTCTTTAAAATGACATGCACCTTTCAAAAAAAGCTTTAATAAATAAATAATAAAAAAAAAAAACTTTAATAACTGGGAGAGCTGACTCAAAATGCACAGTATTTATGAATTACCAATAATATAATATATTGCATCTTACCTGTCATTATAGATACAAATTCAAATTGACAAAATAAAATGTCATTATTTTTGTTTGGGTTTCTAAATGAGATTTTATCGTTCTGCACTGTAATACTGTTATTTTAAAAACAAACAGATCAAACAACTTAAACATCTTTTGAGATGTTTTTGTAGACTTTCCCCTGTCAGCTGAAGTCTATCTATTAGGCCAGCCTCTCTCTAAAGCTGGCATGTGTCTTGCGGCCAAGCACACCATTAACTGGGGAATTAGAAACCCTGAGAAGTTGTTAATCACCACAGTCATTCACATTCCACATAGATTCAACTCTGCTCAGGACCCCTGTGAGCTGGGGATGGGGCATGGTCTGGGGGAAGCTGGGCCAATGCTATTGGACCCAATGGTCTTTAATTAGAGGGAGAGCTTGGCAGGGACTGATGGAGGAGAAAGGCTCTCAGGATGTGAGTCCAGGGTGAGAGGGTTCACACACAAAACACTGGCTTTTCATCACCGCATGACTCACTCAGTTTGTGTGTAAAGTGTGGTGTATGTGTGTGTACGGCAGAGAAAGTGAGAAAATGTGTGTGTGCACTTGTACTGTATGCTTGTGTGCGGGCGCACATGATGGCGCGTGCGCGCGTTTCTTACCTCACTGCTCAGGCATTCCAGTAGAGAAAGTGGTGTGAAGAGAAAGAGCGGCTCTCACAGTGTGGGTATTCATGGATCTGGCCCCCGTGGGCCGGTCCGGGCTCCAGTGTTCACAGACAAAGCCTCTCCAGCAGGACCCAGACACACTCACACAGAAAAGGGGAGCAACAGAAGGATAGGAACGCAGGAGAGGGGGAGACAAGGTAACAAGGGGAGAGAAAATGGAGAAGGGGCGGGAGGGGGCAATGGGAGAAGGTCTGTGTGGCAGCTCCCATTCCCCCAAGAATGCAGGTGTGATGGGCTGTCATGTAAAACTGGACCAACCCAAACCGGCTCTGCTTTGATCCAAAAATCTGGAGTTTAAAAAAAAATCTGAAATAACATGATATGTTTATTAAGTCATTAAGTAAGACCTTATCTTTTCAAATATTTTGTCCCAAATTCCAGACTTACGCGTTATAACAGACATGCTTTGTAGTGCCTCTCATCTGTACTGTAACTTTACTTTACGAAGTTGTCACACTGGCAGACACTTGCACTCCCCACACTCACCACCACCTCCTATTCTTTTTTTCACCTCGCTGCCGGCGGAGTCCATAAATCTATCTCTCTGCTTGGGGAACTGGCTCCTCCCTCTGTTTTTACATCAGCCAATCCCGTGTCTCTCTTCCAGCGCTCTCTACTCCCTCTAGCATTAAGCCAGCAGCTTGAGCTCCTAGGATTCCATGAGAGTTTCTTCCACTTGGCCGTCCTGTCACTGTTCCCCCTGCCTGGCCCCTTCCCTAGATCGGGTAGCCTGGTTCACTGTGTCCTTAAACAACCCGTGTGCATGTACAGGAAAGGGGCCCCAAAGTGGGGAGGCCCATCTCTAACCCTTAGTTTTTAGAGAGACAGACTCGCACTGGAAAATCTCTACCCTGCTTTTCCTTATTGATGAACTCCAAGGTGTAATTACCACAGTCATCGTCAAGAGTAATGTTGATTTTATCTGTTAAATTATATATATATATAGAGTGTATATATATATATATGTGTGTGTGTATGTATGTATATATATATATATATATATATATATATATATATATATATATATATATGCATGCATGTACTTTTTGTATATAAAATCTGCATAAAGCTTACAGTACCTGTGGTAGCTACTCTGCATGTGTACAACAATAGACAGGAAGCATGTAAAAAAGCAAGAAACCTACATATTCTAAAGATAAGCATATTTTCATGGTATTGTTTGGGATATATTGACATGCAGCTTTGGTGATTTTGGCAATATTTATGTTCATCTCATCTTTCACTACATGTCCCTTCACACATACCGTCAGCTATGCACGTTATCAAATTCCTTCGTGTTAACAGCACCAGCTCAATAAAGAGACAAGCTCCTGTCGATTTAGTACATCAAGCACTCTTCATAGTTATTTAGAGACTGTTGATATTGTTATTTTTTGATAGCGGAGGATTTTTCTAAATGCTATTTGTCTAATTCCTTTTTCTACAGTTTAAGAGTAGTGAAGTACAGAAGTCTGACATCTTTTCACTTATTCAAAACCACGTGTGATACTTAGTAAATAAAATCATCATGTTGAGCATGAAATATTTTTCTTACTGTTACTCTCAAAGTATTTTATTAAGCCCTTGTGTGTGTGTGTGTGTATAGGCAAGTCAGTGGGTGCACTGGCTTTTGTATTGAGTTTTGTACTTTCTTGGTTTGGCAGATTTAATGGGTTTATGAGATGTTCATATTTTGTTCAGAAACAATAACAATTAGGAGGGGAAATTATGGATTCATGTTTATTTTCCATTTGCCGAATACCTTCAATGTCTCTGAGGCATGCAATTAAATAAATAGTAGCACTTTATTTTTAGATACGATTTAGATACATTTCTTAGCTATCTTAAATCAGAACTCGGGCCCCAGTCTCTCTATGGATATTGTGCTCCCTAACATAGGACACCTGCATGTTTTCAGATGGATGGATCGGTGGGTGGTTGGGTGGATGGATGGATGGGTGGATGGAAAGGTGGCACCTGCTACGATGAAATTGATGGCCTTGTCCTGAAGCAGATAGATTACTTCCTTTTTGAAGTTTAAACTAATGATTTGAGTGGTGACATGCATCATCAGTTTGAAGTTTGAAGGCCATGAATGGCAAAGTTCCTCTAGATTTAATTGACCTTATATACTCAAACATGCATTTGTATTTTGATTGTAGTTTATTTTCTACTTGAATTGGCTATTTTTGTGTTTATATATAACGTGGATCTCATGTGGCTTCAGAATCTGTGTGAATGTTTGCCAACTAAAGGTGTGAAAGTAGAGGGTATGTGGGTGCTTGTATTAAGACCAAATAAGTGAACGTACAAGGTGGTACAATAGAGGTTTTGTGGAATGGAAAAAACATGTTTTATTTGGCTGATACTGTATGGCCATATTTTGTAATCAGGATCAGTGTTAACATTGCTTGTAAGGAAACATCCTGAGAATGTCCTGAGAGGTTGAATGGCAGTAAATGTAGCCAACGTGCTCTTAATTTTGCTGTAGATATATACAGTCACTGCAGTAGGAACATAGTTGCAATCATTTGTCAAGGCTGAATCTCAAATGAAATGCCTGAACCTACTAAAATACAGAAAAGAGCACATTTTGATTGGGTATGACTTGCAGATGTTTTGGGGAACACTCTAAAAAGTCTTGCACAGACTAGATTTAGCCTACTTTTTGGTTAGTAATGCATCCCTGGACGAAGCTGAATATTTTCAGAATGGCAACATAGCTATTTAAAAAAGGTGCATTTAGTAAAAAAGAAATACTTCACATGGTATTTTATACTTTATGGTTAACTATGCATACCATGAAAAACTGTAGGTTAGCCTATTTAAAATGGCTTCATTGATATGAAAAATCTGTAAATGGAGACCATACATGTTGTGTCTTCATTCTTAACATATCGCAATGAGCCAACTCGCATGGCGTGGCTTTAATACAGTGTAATGATAGAATATAGTTTATTTAGGCTCTGACCTTGTCACTAAACTAAGCAGAAAGGGGAATGGGAAGTGATTTTGGGAAACCCTAACTGCATGGTTATACTTTCCTCCCGCTTTGAGCTGAAGCAGAATCATGACGAGTCGAGTAAACTCTGTGCGGGTTTCATCTGTCGACAAATTGATATTCTCAAAACTCCTCAAAGTTCTCCATTTTCTCCACCATTTTGCATCGGCGCAGTTTAAAAATCTCGGATGTGCATGCAGGCGAAAACCTGCCGAAACGTGTGACGTCACTCGGCAAGCCTTGCAGTTGCGTAAAGCATAAATCAGGCATTACTCAGTTTACGGTTGGATATAAGTTCCAGTGACAGATATTGCATTGGTATGCCCATATTTGGGCATGCATCATATACTGTAAATTTAGGAAATCCTGAAAACACAAATCACTCATCCGTCATTGTTGGACCACTTTGCCAACGACGGATGAACCGTTGCAGCTCTTTAGAACAATGTCTACAAAAACTACTATGGTCCGACTTTTACACTTTCAACTGCATCATGAATGAATGGCTGTTGAAAATGAGGATGGTTGAAGGCACAGTAGACACACTGTCATATGGCTTTATGATCCCTTTGACTCCTGATCCCCTCAAATCCCTGGTGACCGAGAGGCCACGACCCCGGCATCTGGCAGCAGTGGCAGAAGGAGAGCCAAGCTACGACTGTCTGAGTCACACCTAGACAGATGCTGTGTAAGATGAAGTCTCAGCAGTGAACCCGCCCCGACACTCACTGCCACTGACTGAAAGTCTCACAGGGCAAGATGAGTCATTAGACATCGATCCCGACTTCTTTAGCTCCAAGTTACACACAATTATTTGAAGCAGACACTTAAGATACTAGGAACTCCCTGTTTGGTTTAATCATCTGCTATGACATGTGTGTCTCAGTGTAGATATTCACCTTTCTTAAAAATGTACCGTAATTGGTACTGTCGCAGTGTCACAGGTGGAAGTAGTAAGCCAAAAATAAGCAGCACACTCATACTTAGCAATTCTTAAAATTGATATGGACTGGAAGTTGCACTGAAAATGAAAAAGTGCAGTGGAGAGTGTTTCAGTAAACACAAATCCAGGCTTTAGAAAAATCCCTTCACAAATGAATTGATGACTTTACAGGTTTTTGGTTGTTTTACAGTCTATGAGTTTCTCTTGTGACAAGTCTGACTTTGTGAAGCTGGCTTTGCATTGACCAAGAAACATGTTACAAAATTAAATCTTGAAATCATGGCTCTGCGTTTAATCAGATTAAATGCCAATAAAAGTTCAATATCAATTGGCATCAAAAAGCATGGGTTACTGCTTATCAGGAAAAATGTAGGTAATAATAAAAATAAAAATGTATTATATATAAATATATATATTCTTTCTATTTTCCTTTTGACCACTTAATATCAGTTAATTTTGCTTTATTGCTTGTTTTAAAGGCAAGAGTGCAATTCAACCAGCGTAGTGTTTAGAGGGCTGCCATTATACTATTTAGGTTTAAATGGTTTTCTTTTCTTTCATATTTCTTCAGGAAATTGTTAAAACTGTAAATACATGTAGTGCAACACTTGAGCATTCAGTTTCTTAAACAATTTTAACATTTGTTTAACAGTTATGTTTTGTTTTGTCCTTTACTTTTATGTTATGACATCACGTCAGTGGAGACGATGTTCACTTTTTTGCAGAATAGTTGTCTTTTAATGTCTTTTACTCGCTCACAACTCATCTCTTTATCCTTGAATTACATTTTTATCCACGTCCACCAGAATGGAGAGGATTTTGGAAGCCTTTTGAGAAAAATTTAATTGAGAATTCAAATATGCATCTTAATAGAATCCATATTTAATCTCCAGACACAAGGATTTAATAGATATGTGACAACGAGTGTAGACATTATTATTGTTGGAATGCTTTGCTTGGTTCCTTGCTCAGCTTTACCTTTTTTAATATAATTCCTCTGGTGTTGTTGCTAGCTACAATGACATGTACACTGTATGGGAGCGAGGGTTATAAGACTAGTTAAATATAGTGCGCATAGTCTTGAACAAAGCTTTTCATGTACTATTTATGTAACAGAGTATTTGTTTGTGCTCTTAATGTGTGCAGCGGTGCGTGAACGCAAGCTAAGTTTGATACACGAAAGTGAAGCTGTTTGCCTCGTTCCTTCCTGTGTGTTCTGAAATCTCCTTTGCTGCAGACAGTCTGGGGTGCAGAGATGGTGGATGGTGCGGGGTGTGGGGGAGGCAGGCAGCGGACATGGCGGCAGGCCAGAATCAATTGGCAGTGTAATGAGATGGCCTGGTGCCAGGTAACCATGGAGCTACCCTCTTTGCCTGTCTACCAGTGCAGAGTTCAAAATTAAACTGAATGAATGAGAGAGAGAGGAGGGAGGGGAAGGAGTGCAGGGAAATAAGGGTCTGAAATGGCAGGAGTGGAGGGTGAGAGAAAGAAAGAAATGGCAAGAGAGGAGGGTGGCTGATGAGGCACTGTGGGCTATTTCAAAGCACTGCTGTACAATTTAACGTGGGCCCTTATTTCAGAGAAGGAAGATGGAGGGGGTAAACTGACGATCCACCCAGGATTTTACACCGTGGAATATATGTAAATACAGTTTGTATCCGTCTGCATTTCACTACTGTGCACTGCAACCACAGAACAGGTGTTCTTCTCGAAGAAAGGACAACATGTGACCTCCCTGAGTTTTCTTCCACGTTGAGCAGCTTCTTTGCAAGTCTCATGGCATTAGTCGCTTTCATTTGCCTGTAAATCTCATTCCTTCATCCCCTCATAGAGCCACACTCGTCCTCCTGTCATGGAAGATGTGTTAATATTGAGCATTTGGCTGCATTCTTAAAGTGATTAGTACAAGCCAGTGGATCCTGCAGATGAATAGAAATTAAGTAATTAATACAGTAATTAGATCTTTTTCTTCTTCTTACAGCCTTACCCCTGCTATGTCATTGTGCTCGCTCCTTTCTCAACTCGTTCTGCAAAGCATCTCAAGAAGCAGTGTGCCACCCATCATGGATAGTTTTACTTTGTACTTTGTCTCCCATGAACACAATTTACTGGTATGTTGTCAAACACTGCAGTACAGTCAAACCATGATTAGCAATAGTTAAAAAAGTTTTAACAATACTTTAGATTATTATTATGTTGAGAGGAAATATAATATTTCCAAAGTTAAGAAAAGTTAATATTTTCAATATATCGTTTATTTACATTTAATTTGTCAAAAGGTTCATTTAAATGTGCACTTAGATGTTTTTGTAGATTATTAGATGTGGATGATGCATCTTGTTGATAAATGTGGCTCTTTTGCGGTTCACAATATGATACAGTCAACCTATAATCAAATCACTAACATTATGAAATTATCACAAACCATTATGGAGGAAAATTTAACGTTGAAAGAAAACTAATTCTTTTTTTATTTCTTTTTTTTTGCACAAAAGCCAATAAACATAGCTTCTTTTTTTTTTCTTTTTTTTTCTTCCAAAAGCTAATCTCCACTAATCAAAGCTTGTCAAGTAAGCAGAGCATGAGGATAAAGTATTATCTCCAGTGGCAAAGATTTAGTTGTTTTCTGACTCAAAGCCAGCGTCTTCTCTGTCTTTAGAAACTGGCCAGACCTGGCTCGAACAGGCCCGGGCCGGCCACACAACACAGACTGGCCAGCTCCGGCTGAACCGAGCCATCAGTTTGTTTTGTGCAGCTTTTCCTGCGACGGTGAAAGTAAATGTTAAGCATGGCTGAACATACAGGTTATATACTGTCTGTGTGTGTGTGTGTGTGTTGTTTGAGTAAGGATTGGAGTGCTACTTATCCTGATATGACCTTTGCTTTGACTTGAACGGCGTCTTACGTTTTCGAATCAGTTGTATTTAGAGGGAGGGAGAGCGTGATATACTGCTAGTCTGTCCGTACAGTAAAAAGCATTTTCAACAGTGGGTCTCATGGCCCGTGAAAAATGCTCACGCACTCTCTGCTGAAATGGCCCAGACTTTGAGAGTTTTGAGTGCACATTGAGAGGGAGACGAGACAGTGGGCCAAGATGTCTGTGGTGTGGATTAATGGGGAGGACTGGAGAAAGGGTGCCGCAGTTGTGCATGAGCAGAATATTTGATGGGGGAAGCGAGAGGAGGGAACAGTGAGGGACAAGCAACTGCAAGAGATGGGTGAGATGAAAGGGGGGGAAAAAGATAAAAATGGAGTGAAACATCAAGAAACAAAGATGTATGAGCGTGAATGAAAATGTACAGTAATAAATACTGCTGCTCTCTTGTCTCATTGCACTCTACAAGGTAGGCACTAAACATTCATTCTGTTGCACTCGGCAGAATATGCATGTAGATATAATCTATACTAAGGCCTTCGCAATCATTTGAAATACACACTACAATCAAGTTTAATGGTAAGATATCTCTAAACACAACACATGGGAAACAAAATGAGCGAGAGAACGAACAAAGGAAGTAAAAGACACTGAGGTTAATCAAGTATGCAAGGCCTTTGGTTACATTTAGCACTGATTGTACTTACTTGCATGATTACTTTACACCTGTGACAAAGATGAAATCACTTCTTATTTTCTGAACTACACACTTCTCTTTTTGTTCCTCCAGCAAAGCCTCTGTGAGACAGATGGGTACATCTACTGTGCTTATATCTGCTTTCGGTTGTAGTGAGCAGCAACATTTTGCTCGACAAAATGCCTTTTGTTAGAAAGAATGCTGCAATTACTTCCAATGGCTTTACTACATACACGACGGTATTTTGATCTTAACACTTTGGTAATCATGAATGTATGCAATTTGGAGTTTGCGATTAAGCAGCAGTGAGTACCGTGATATTATAGTCCCATTGTTGAGGAGTTTTTGGAATATGAACACAACTCCATGTGTCCATCATACCCAAATTACAAACACTAGCATATCCTTTTTTTTTTTTTTTTTTTTTTTACAGCTTTTATCTGTATCCAGCCTTTATGTTTCTGAAATCTCTTTGTGCTTACTGTATGTTTAAGTTTCTTGTGCAAGTTCCTCAGATAATACAAGCGACAGGCTGGACTGTGGGCGGTTCTCTCGTGCTTTGACTTCTGTAACCAAACAATTAAAATCAAACAATTGCCGTGTCTTCCCCCTGGGATGCAAAATGTGGGTGCTCAGAAAAATTCTAATGTTTTAAACATACCAATAGACAAGAACAAGGTCAGAAAGAGGAACATTGCTGGACATGCTTGTACTTTGGAAAGCACCAGCTGCCCAGAAGTCACTTGGTACCAATGACTCATCTGTGAATCACATCCTAAAGACAACTAGTTAAGACATTATGAGAGGACGGTAAATTGATGTTGCTGCTTATAGCCTTTCCTGGAATCTTCCATATATCAGTATGAGAATAATTTACAGTGTTAGTCTTGTTTTAGGCACTTAAATTGCATAACATTTTTATTATAAGCAATACATTTCATAGTACTAATTAGATTCATATTCACATGCAAATGAAGACTTTGTGGGTTTTAATCCACTATTGTATTGAAGATTTAAAAGTCGTGCTATTATTCAAAGTTAAGTGTACTTGTCCTTCTAAATATCTAAAAAAAAAATGTTGCTTCTTTAAGAAGAGGGTTTAAAAACCGAGCCAAAAAAAAAAAAAAAGTACATGCTTGCAAATCCTGGGTGCTATATAAAAAAAAAAAATTGGGTAATATATACAATTTGTGGTACAGAAGTATGAAGGCATTTTAAGTAATTTTATTGTGTTTGTACTGTAGTCTGGTGACAAGATTAAACTCATGCAGTCTGTCATGTGTGTCTCTGAAGGACAGCACAGACCCTCATAAGAGCAAGGAGTAAAACCAGAAAATGTGAATGCCTTACAGAAAGACAACTGGATGTCCTGGATGTGGTGTTACTGTCCTTATTATTTTATTGAGTCATATTTATTCAACCTCATTCTGTTTTATTAGTCAAGATATAATCTAATCTTAGTCAAATAAAACCATAACTCTTTTGATATAGATTTAGTCAATGAAAACTGTTGACATTTTAGTCTTTTTTTAGTCATCAATATGATATTAGATTTTTAGTCATCTAGTCTAAATAACACCTTTTTTCATTCTCCCAATCCCTTCTGTTGTCTTTTTAAAACCGTAACCTTGGTGAGTACGTTACTCCGAGCCCTCTTGACTGTGCTCATTGTAGTCTTGGTATGGCGCACGCGGCGCAGGAAATGGAACTGCTACATTGAGAAAAATAAAAGTCTATGATATTTTGTGCCCAATTTTTGCTAAACAAAAAGTAAAGAGATTATGGTAAAGTTCTTATTTTCAAACTACGTTTTTGGCTCGTCTTTTTTCGTCAACAATATTGCACGTTGATATCGTCAAAGTTTGTTGACTAACATATTTAGTCACAGTTTTTAACACTACCTGGATGTGCTGTTGTGAGACCCTATGAATAATGCTGAACAATGTTTTAAGACCATTTAGCAACAGCAAATACAACAATGTTGTAGCTTTATCATCTAACATTACTTTAATAAGTCACCTTGTACCAATGAAGGACAATTCCTAGCATGTCACTTGCACATTTCTAACAGCGTGGGCGGATGTCGTAACACAGCCTTCCTTTCTTATAGGTGGCCCTCAGAAGCAACATTGAAACGAGAGAGGTCCACGACACTCATGAGAGGACTTAGCGTCTTATTTCTCGGCCAGAAACAGCCTGTGACACTGCAATAATATATCTTTCACTTTAACACTAGTAAATCACTAAGTCAATTATTAGTTATTTTGTTTACAGGAATTCAATTTTAATGTTTGGCAGATGTACAACCCTCATACAGGCTACTGTGAGATCATGGCTGCATCTCGAATAGGCCCAAGATGGACTATAATGTGATCTATGCAGTACGAAGAAAGTAAAAATTATATTAATCCATGTTACTCAGGTCTGAATTCTTCTGCTTGGTTGTCATTGCATTTTCTGCCCCTACGTTATAGTATATTTAAAAAATGTGGTTCATTTTTTTCCATTGTTGGCACCCCACTTTCCCTTCCCCACTTTCCCAGGCTCTGAGAGTAGCTTTAAGGGGTTACCTTGTTAGAGGTTTGGGGTTATGCCCATGCCTGTCGCTCTGTTGTTTTTTTTTTTTTTTTTTTTTTTTTCAACCTTCTGTTTTGGAGAGGTCCTTTTCAGTGGCGGCACTGTGACAGGGTTCTTGGCAATATCCTGAAAGTCAAATCTGTTCATTTAGATTCAAGTGGTGACCATGGAGCAGACAGCAGCCCATTGGCATGCCGTGGCAAAACTAGTATCCAGGGCACCTAATGTTCTGAACTTAACATTTGTCCTTTTTCATAATACGAACATGCTGATATACACGAGTAAATCTATTTGTGAAGGTGATTCTTGTATTTATAAAATATGGTACATGCTGCGGCTTATGGTGTAATTTGTAACCGCTTATAAATTGCTGACAAATTAGCTCATTGTTCTTCCAGATGTCAGAAGTCAGGGTCAGATAGAGTTATCATGCCTTGCTTAAGGGCACTTTAGCAGGGCAGCTGCTTACTGTTATGGGCCTTCAGTGAATACAGTCTAACTGCACAAGAACAGCTACTTCAAAATCTGAAATGGTGCCTTGTTGGTGCAGGTTACCTCACTGGTGGGTTCATTTCTCATATGTAGGATGGAAATATTTTGTAAATGAATAGTGTTTTGTGTGAAAACAGTGGAAACCCACATCTGTATATTCTACCGGGAACAAGAATTGCACTGTGTAATACAGAAAGCCTATTGCTGTAAAGGAAGAGCAACAGGATCAAGTGTGCGGAAGTGGATTTCCCCCACCCCTGGGTTTTTTTTTTAAATGGGGAAAAACCAGTATTGGCTCACATAAAATAATCGTACTCGGTTGCATCATTACTTTATTTTATAGGAAGGTAAGAAAATAAAATCCATTGCCCTTTTGAACGTTGCCAGTTTGTCTTTTTGCTTTTTGTTGTTAAATTAGTCATGTAGCATTAGAGCTGTAGTGCTACATTTCCCTATACAGAGCAGTATGCAGTCCTTATAATAAATGATCAACTTGGCAATGCATGTTCTGAGGTGTGCTTAGATTCCTTCTTCATTTTTACAAGTTTGAATTTAAGTTGCATGCAGCCTCGTCTTGAATCTTCAGAGCTTTTCAGGGAACACAGGAACAAAGATACAATGAATAGAATCGGCTCGCGGATAGAACCTTGAGTTAGTCTGGTAGAAATGCGCTGATGAGTACTATTGACTGCAGTCTGCCTATTGAACTACGTTCTATATTCTTGTGATGGCGCCCAGGTTAAGTACTCCAAGAAAGAGTCCATTAAATCAACGTTCATGATAAACCTTTTTAAATATTTTGACCTCTGTAGTTTTTATATATAAATGTATGTATAAAGTCAAAAGTGAGGACATTATGTAAAGAGTGGGAAAAAAAATGGTAAATAGGACATTTGGTATTTTGATGGTGTTGGCACACAATGCTGACCATGGACACGCAAAGATTAAAGCATCATTTAACAATTACAGATGTGTAAATATGTTCTTTCTTTTTATAATTATACAGTGATCAAACTAGAGTCACTTGTCCTGTAAGGCATAAAGCATCAGCAAGACGACACATTAACACAGACAACAGTGTGCAGCATCAGGACGTGGGCATGTGGGAGACACATAACAAGCCATATCAGCCGTATTCGTTTACAGTCGTAGCCTTCCCCTGCATGGTGGGCCGAGTAGAGTCTCTTATGGACTGACAACACAGCTGTACGCCATTCGTCCGGTCTAAAAAGACAGCTAATGGGACAAAGGGCATGAGTGAGGAGAGGGAAACGAGGGAGAGATGCTCGCTGAATCGCCCAGCCCTCCCCTGAGCAGGACGGGGAGCACCACTCTTCCTCTTTGCTCATAGCTGCTTTCTCCCGGCCCTCAGCCATTTTGGAGAGAGGAAAAAGTGGCTGCTTTCTCTCTCCCTCTCTCACTACGTGGCATAGCTTTGGAAAGGCTGCTGTGTTGTAGCAGCAGAGAAGACACGTTTTGCAGCTCGCACTTGGGAGATAATATGTTTGCAGAGAAAAAAAAATTCTGACGCGAAACAACCTTCTTCCATCTTGACTTTTTTTGTAATGAATTTTTGTTTCCCTTGCATTCAGCTGCTTAAGCCTCTCTCTCCTCTTTGCTGTGCACTTTCACTCCTGCTGTGTCCTTTTCTTTAATAACTTGCGCTCTAGTTTTGTTGGCCGGTCCTTTCCCCTTGTCTCTTTTAAGTTATATCTTTTCTCATCTCTCAATTTGATTTTATGCAACAGAGTTTAAGACAAAGGGATATGTCCAAATCTTGGCAGCACTAAGAGGAGACAGAGCTGCAGCCAAGGATCCTGCTGGGATCCAAAAAAGCCAAGCAGAATGAAGCACCAAAAAAAAAAAAAAAAAAAAAAAAAAAAAAAAAAACACCACCCTTTCCTTTGCTTGGTCACAAATTCCAGCCCTGCGCTGCCACTCCTCCTCATCCACATCTTACCGCATTCAACCTTTTGCCATTTCTCTCTTGCCGTACCTTTTTTAAAGGCGATTTGAGGTTTTTGTACCCCGGAAAATGGGCACTGGACAACGGGTTAGGAGGGCGTAACAGGGACACAACGAGGGAATGTTATCTTCCTACTTTTGCTTGTTATTTAGCTTTTTTTTCCTCTTTTTTTTTTTTTTTTTTACTGTTATTGAATCGCTGTTGTAGTGCTTGTAGTTTTTAGTTTTTAGTGTTTTAAGGGTATGCTTGGATTACCACGTGTTTGTAAGTGTGTGCTTTTAGCAATGTGTGTGCATGGGTATCTGATCTGTCAACGTTGGACTTTCTGTTCTGTTCTCTGTCAGTTTTTGATGGTTTGTATATCTGTTTTCATAGGTTTGTTTTTTTATGCTGAAACATTGGCCTACACTTCTCCTGAAGCCTGACTCCGTCTGATTTCAGAGGATACCCTACTGGTATGTTTGCGATTTATAATACTTATAGTTTTTTCTCTCTGTTGGTTTGGTTCCGTGTTGTTTCTACTCTGCACCATATGACACGTACCTGATGATTTGTTCACAGTAAATGTTTTTTCCATGGTGTTTATGGCCTTGTAAGGTTAAGGGAAACAGTGTTATTACACATTGAGGAAATGAATAATGTATCAAATAATTGCACAGACTGTATTTATAAACTACCAAAATTAAAACTGGCTTCATATATTGTATTCTGTACAGGTGCGATTTAATGATACCACATTTCATTTCGTCTTATTTTAGAATATTTTCGTTGAGATTTTGAATGTGTTGTCTGTTTGGCGATTGTAGATGTACATAGTCATTTTGCTTAGAATAAAAATGACCTTTTAATGGCCTTGAGACATTTTATTCATATTGTGGTATTTCATGAAAAAACTTTTAAAGCCTAAAATTGCATTTTATACAGCAGAAATGTATTTTCTGAATTCAAATCATTCACTAGCTGGCGTTTTGCATTTTTATGTACACACGTAAAACAGCATAGAGTTTATTATTACTGTCTGACATTTCAAAAACAAATGTTGACCTCAGAAGAATGCTTTCAGTAGGATACACAAACACCATGACACCAGTCATGTGCTCTGGCCTTTTCAGTGTATCAGGGTTTAATTTCAAAGCGCTCCTGGATAAGATACACAAAGAGGAAATATGTTTTATAGCAACATTGAAAAAGGTCTGATTAAATAAAAAAACCTGAAAAATACATGAAGGGATTTCATGTATTTTATTTTATTTCATTTTACTCTCAGACAAGGTTTTACTCCGTAAATATTATAAACGTAAAAATAAACTGAACTCTTAAATCTACAACATAAACATTTTAACTCTGCGGTTATTTTTATAAATACTGTGTTGTTATTAGTGTCTCATTTGCTCGAACGCCCACTGAGTTGGTTGGTATGTTGACTACGTAGAGTTTACAGGATATAATAGATAAATGACTTGCTCTTTTCATGTTTTGTGAGTTTCGTGTTCCTTATTTGCTCTTGAAGTGACAATGTCAGCTGCCACAAACCCGTAGATCCGAACTTGTGGTGACTGGCCGCACAAGCTCGTATCTATAGGTATGTGTCTCCCTGGCAAATACAGCACCTGCGCCAACACCTCTGTCTGTAAGAAAAACAACTAGCTCAATGTAATTATCTTCAGCAGATTGACAGACTTCATCACAGTCTTGGTCTTATACAGTAAGACTCTCTTGGCTGTGTTCCCACGATTGAACAACACTGACCCTGTCATGGCAGGATATTCTCTTAACTTACCCCACGTGTCCCATCTTTACACAGTGACCCCACCCAAAGTAGGAGGGTTGGACTATATGAGGAAATTCAGGGAAAATCCCTGAATTAGGCCAATGGGTCAGTGCTGCAAATCAATGAACAGGACTGCTTCACAGCAGTATTACAGAATGTTTGCATACAATGGATTTGACAGATATGTTATCGATGGATTACCAAGAAACAGACATTCCCATGTATTATTATTCTCTTATTTTAGCTAAAGACTGTTTCTTAAAAATATCCCATAAACGATCCGTATCATGATATATGTAGTTTGCTATCGCAATATACTGTAAAAAGTTCAAATTTGATCCATTTTGCACTACAAAGCGGCCACCCTGCAGAGTCCTCCAGTGTTCCGCAGGTTGAGGTAGTAGGTTGTATAGTTCAGAGTGACACCACAGGAGATAACTGTACAGCCTCCTAGCTTTCCCTGAGGAATCACCACACACTCTGGACTCTGATGGATTCATTTACTAAACACAGACTTTTGTGCGTTGTTAGACTGGGCACTTGCGTTTTTTCATTTGGTTGTAAATTCAATGCAATGTCTTTTATATCCGATTGCTTCACATTAAATATTTATTTTAGAATTTTTTTAATTTCTGTTGTTTCATGACGTGTCAGATTTATTTATAGGGCGTAGGAAGAGAAAAAAAAAGATGTGTCGCACAAACTAGCATGAACTTGGCAAAAATGGCCTCATATGTCATTATTTGTGGCAGGAAGACAAAATAAAAACAATCACAGAGCAGGGGACAACAAGGGGTAAAAACGTGTTAAAGTTGAGGAAATAAAACATGCTGCTGCAGCGAGGTCTGTGGGCCGCACTAATGAAAGAGATGCCACTGAAGGGAAACACCATACAGCCGCAGGGGGAAGAACACGGTCTTGGCAGCCAATTATGTACAAAGTTCAGTTTCACTTAACCAAAACTATATATTTCCTCCTCGCAGCTCTGTGGTAAAGACACTGCTGTGATGAAAACAGCCAGTAACAACTTTCACTGCTTCAAACCGAGAAAACCACCGACCCCTGAAATCATCTAGGTCCCTGACAGCAATGTGAAATGTTCTGATTTATTGCTTTATTTGATCCATATTAAAATTAATTTCTGGAGCTTTGTCACAAACCGTGTGACTTTTAGCTGCTCTTCAGTCATATTTTAGCTTTAGTTTCTGTTGGAGACTACATTTTCTAAACACCCAGTTTAAGAGGTTTGAATTTCAGTTATGGGCATACAACTAAAATCAATATTAAGCAATTGCTGCTTTAAAAAAAATAAATAAAGAAATAAAAAATATAATATATATATATTTTGTATAATTTATTATCAAGTAATATGTATGTAATTATGAGCACCTTGCTGTATATCATACCACAGTTGCAGGATTTCCTCCTTCCTGGAGTCACACAATTGTGAAAATCAATTATTCCTGCTACATTTTTATTTGTACTGGCATACAAGAATGTTCCTTATGCAGTGTTTAACTACAGTAATAAATAAAAGGCGGCAATGGATGCAGTACTGTTGGGGAGTGATAGTATTTCCGTAGTGCGGTGTGCTGCTGTGTGCAGATGTGCAGAGCATGTAGTGGTGTGATGATGAAAGACTGTTTCCACTTAAACTCTTCGCTCTCTGTCCCAAGGCCACCGGGTTCGGTGGAGGTGGAGTAAGGGGGCTCTGTGGGCCAGAATGAAGCGGGGGCCCTTAGTACGGGGCAGCTTCTGCAGTACGAGAGAGCGAGCAGTCCGTTACAGTAGATACAGCAGATACAGCATGACTCACTCTACTGTGTTGTTTTTTTTCTCAGTGTATAATTACCCTGCTTGCGCTGGGTTTTTTCCCCCGGTACGAGCAAAGTGTTTATTTTTTTATTTGCATCCCTGTGTATGTTTGGTTGTGGCCATGGGGGTAGTGTGTTACAGTATACAGTTGAAGGGATTCAGGAGCTCTCCCTAGTGACCCCCCCAGCACACACACCACACCCTCTTTGTAGAATCTAAGTGTAGGTTTTTGTCTTCATTAAAATGCCTATAAATAGTCCTGTTTAGCTGTTCTAATGTTAGTTCTGCGTGTGGCCGACTCGAAGCGCCGGCGTCGCTCGAGAGGAAGTGAAAGTAAAGAAAGGCATTTTGTAAAACTGAGATTATATGAGCGGACCTTTCACGTCAATGAGGTGCATGTGATGTGTTCAGAGGACACAGCATGTGATGTCTGTGACCCAGAGAGATGCATTTGCTTTAAAAAAAAAAAAAAAAAAAAAAAAAAGAAAAAAAAAAAAACCTGCTGGAATAGACTCAAAAAAAGGAGGATTTCTGATGATACTAGAGTCAGAAAGAAAGAAAAATGAAGATGAAGTGAGAGTTTGTGTTTATGATTTTCTAATTGACCTTGAAATGAAGGAGAATACACCCTCAAAGCAACCAGTAGAGGGGAAGAGGGTGATAGTGTGGGACCACACAGGCAATCTTTCTGCTGTCACTGATCTCAGCCCATTGTTGTCCGTCAGAGGAACCCTGTTCTGCTAATTCCCTCTTCTCCCCATTTGTCTCGCTTTCCTACCATCTTGTCTCTCGTCCTTTTTCACAAGCCTTTTTCTGCTGCCTTACAGCAGCTAATACTGATAAAGTATAAGACTACCACACCACCAGGCTTCCAGTTACATTTCCTTTAATTACCGCTCCCAGAACTGGATTTTCACTCTCTTACTCCCTCCTTTTCGATCTTGCTCCCTCCCTCCTTTTTTCTCCATGAAACGCACGCTGTAATACCCAGTCACTCTCACAGACACAGAGGGAGCGAGAGACAGGAACAGAATACCGGACTTGCCGACTGGAGAAGGATTTTTTTTCTTTCCTTTAATGAAAAGGAGCTTGAAAAGAGACATTGTAAGATAAAATGTGATTGCCTTTCTTTCTTTTCTTCTGCTACTATATGCCTGTGTGTTTTTTACCACTCTCTCCCTCCCTCTCTACCTTTCCTTATCTCTCCTTCTCTGAATTTAGCAGGCCTTCAGAGTCTAAGTGATTTCAGCTGTGGGAGGAAATGAATGGATGGTATTTATTTCTCTTTCCCCACTCTGCTTCTGCTGTTTTTCGATGCTGTATGTAACAGACAGAGGGGCAAGCAGAGGCTCTACAGTTTCTCTGCCCTGGGGACTTGAGCCTGCAATCCATGAAGCATGCAAGGCAGAGGAGGGAAAGAAAATACGGAGACACAGACAGAGAGGTGTGATATAGCGAGACTAAAGCACCGAGCAAGAGCAGAAAGAAAATGTGAGACAGATGGAGACAGACTGACAGACAGACAGGGGAAGAAAAAGATGGGTAGTAGTGTCACATGGAGAAAGAGGGGTGAGTAGCAGCAGCGGGTACAGGCACTACAGCAACAGGCGTTACACATTTTTTCCTATTATTCACTACACTGTGGCTGTTTTGGCGCTCGGTGTCTGGGCCTCTTTTCATAGCTTTTAAACATAACAGTAAAATTCAGGTGAGAACAAGAACTTCCGTTTGTGTTTTTTTTTTGTTTTTTTCTGATGTAAAGCTGCAACATATATGGAAAAGTTTAGACAATGCTGAGATTGTGGGCACATGTCTACTTTAGTGGGTCGTATGTGGCATGCATGTGTGTCTGAGTGTGGTGATTTGCATTGGCTTTCTTTTTATTCATTCAGCTGTGTAGCTTACCTTACATTAACACTGCTTTTGTTCTACTCTTTCCTTCCTGTCTTTCTTTCTCATTCTGTTTCTCATTTGTCATTTTTTCCCCTGCTCTCCTGTACCAGTAGGCATGTAGCGGTGCAGGCCCATTGATCTGCTCTTTTTTTTTTTTTCCCTTGTGCATGACATTTTCCTTCTGGCGCCCACTACAATGCATCTTCCTGCATTCTTAATTTGTAATGACATTTAAAGAATAGATTCGGCTTTTTTTACGTTTTCTGTTGCTGCTTTACATTTTTAGAGATTGTCTTCTTTCCTCCATAGTTTCTACATTTACTGTCGTGTTGGTCACGCGTATTACTTTTCTTTTTGAAACCCATCTTTGCTATATTTCTTATACACGTGCTTTAACCCTTTAACCTCACGCCTGCCCTGTCTTTCATCTCTCTCTCTCTCTCTCTGTATCTCTCAGTCCTTCTCTCTCTGCCTGCACATGGTAGTCTTGCATGTCTGAGCAGCAGACGGCTAGACAGCCGCAATCTGCTACAGCAGCCTCATGTGCTATTCCGAATGATCCATTCAACAAAGCCTGAGCGAGCAGCACTGAAAATCTCTTCCTCTGCTCTCCCTCCAGCTTTCTTTTTTTCTCACAGATCTCTCTCTTTCCATTTTGTCTGGCCACATCCTCCCCTCCTCGCTAGGCTGACCGGTGCAGACATACAGAGAGGACTGCGGCAGCCTCTGCTGCCACCACGGTCAGCTGGGTGAGTTATCTTCTCTCCTTCCTCGCATCTCGGCTCATCACCCTCCCAATCTCCTCCTCTTTCATCTCGCGGGTCAGTCAGATCTCATTCTGTCTCCATGAACGAATGAGCTTTCCCTCCTTACAGTCGGAGCCGCATGATTGACAGGTGCGGTCTCAGAAGACTGAAAAGCCTGCCGTGTCTGGAGATGGGATATCTCATAGGGAGAATCTAAGTTGTAAGGAGCTTTGGCTTTTTTTTTGTTAGTGATGGAGGGGGATTTTTTATCTGGCAGTCTATTTTCTGTCTCTGCTGCTGTCCTTGTCGTCTGACTGGTACTGCTGCGTGTGCGCACGGTGCAGCATTTTGGCATGTTAAGTGAAGAATCAAAGACGTTGTACTATCGATTATCATACCATGATTCGGCCGAGCGAGGCTGTGGCATCGACAGGGAGGCCAAAATATGCTGAGGCACAGCCATTCTTATGAACATCATGTGATAATAAAACGCTGTCTGTCTGCCTGTGTATGGCCATTCAGTGGTGACTACAGTAGAAGTGTGTACAGTATGTGTGTGTTCACTTGCAATAAGATCGTATGCGGTCAGTTTTATATTTGAGTCTTTCCAAGTCATGTGCTCGTGATTAACGGCTTGTATCGGGATTCGAATTATGCGAAGAATACCATGATATTCATTGTCTTTATATAGTATAAAAGTGTTATGGATGAACTAATGCATGTGCGTTGAGTGCGTGCGGACCCTGACTTACTGAGACCAGACGACTTAGTGGCAAAACTGAGACTAAGGATACAGCACAAAGCCAACGAGAGAGGAAGCTGCCATTGTCTGCTCCAGTCTCAGCACGCGTGCAGCAGATGATCTACTGTATGTCGCATAGGAAAGGCCAGACAAAAAACAATCTGTACCTCTCTCATTCCCTGAGACCCTAACTTGTGACGTTTTGCTGTGATGTGCACGGGTTGGGTTCTTGGGAGCTGCGAGGGGCACTCACACATCTCTGTAACCAAAAAAGAAAAAGGAACAGACTAACATGGCGGAAAGACACAAAGCGCAGTGAGGAAGGGACGGCTTCGCTTTTTTTCAGGCTAGACACGGCGACAGGGAATGTTCATATGATCCACCCGCGCAGCAGAAAAAAAACATACGTAGAGGGGAACGGAAAGGAAGAACATTGGGTTTCTTTCAGGATATGGAAGGGTTCAGACCCAGAGGCAGGCACAGTGTGTGGGGCGTTGGGGTGGGGGAGAGAGGGAGATGGATAGAGGAATGTGGGTATGAAGGACATGTGACTGGGATGAAGGGGTGTCCAGACGAGGTGGGGTGATGTGGCTAAACGCTGTCACATTTACAGTAACTTCGTTTTTTTTTGGGCCGGTGCAATGAATGAATGAATGAGGAATTTGTGACTAAGGTTACACCCACAGTGACTAACAGCACAAGGACCTCACTCAGTCTGTACAGTTGTAAACACACAATCATAAACATTATATCAGGAAACATGTGTTCATTTATATGCGGCAAACAAAACACATATAATATCACTTGGGTTGCAAAGTGCAAATCACCCTTTTGAATATAATGCGATTCAGTGCTTTACTTTGATATGTTACATAATAGACAAAAGACAAATTCATCGTGACTCTTCCTATTTCCTATGGGCTCTTAATGCCTTATCTTGAGAGCAACACAAAGTACTGGTGAGAGCGTGACACTGAAAGCTCGGTACACTTGTGTTTGACCTCATGAAAATTATCATCTTTCTTTTTCTATACCTTTCTAGTCTTTGTCACATGTGAATAGAAGACTGAATATACCCAATGCATGGTTGAGAGAGAATTGTAGGATACTTGTGCATGTGTGCAGCAGGGTGCCATCCCCATGGGTGCCAAGTCATTAAACTTTGGATCCAAGCAGGATTGAAGCGTGATACAAATTACAATTAAAAAGCTGTTCTGCTGTGTACTGCGTTTTAATGGATGCTATTAAAGTGTAGAATGAGTGAGTCAGTATTCGGCCCATGTTTCTGATGCAGTACTGTACGCGGGGCCACTTCAGGTCGCCTCAGAGCTCACACTTCTCCTAAAACTACCGCTCAGTGTGTTGAAATGCGTCTGGAGGCAGATAACTGTTTCTGTAATTGTTCGGTGATCTGTGATCACAGTGACAGCTTCACGTCCAGCTCTCCCCTCCCTTCATCCACACCTACAGCATGTAACCCCTTTACATGTCCCCTTCCTCTTCCTCTTCTTCTTCAGCCACTCTGAAGTCTCTGTCAGTCTCTCGGGGAGCTTCAGCAGCATTTGAACAGCGATACAGTTTGACGTTTTGTCCTCATTCTTTCATTAGTTTGTGATGCAGTGATCATGTGGTTGAAAGGACAGGTAGCTTTCAGCTCTGATTCTATTTTCAGCTTTGATTTGAAGGCATTTTTAGCCGTGTCAGATGAACGCTTGAAGAAACAGCTGCCATTTTTGTTACAATCCCTTCATGCTTAAGGAATTTAGAGATTCATTAAATAGGCATTTTTACTATGTGGTCAAACACTCCTTTAATGAGCATTGACTTCTGTAAATCTGCAACTCCTTCACATTGTCACGCACTTCATATCTTATTGCGAGTTTTGCTCCCCAGCCTGGTTTCAGTTAACCATGACCATGTACAGTAGAAACCGACAAAAAAAATCAGACATTTTGGTGGGATGTCTGATCTGTGCGGGCAATTATCTTTCATTGCCATGGTCGCAAATGCTTCACTGCTGAGGTCTCTAGACTTCTGAGATCATTTGAATATTGAGATGTAGCTGTACTGGTTTGGTACGTTTGTCAGTGTCATTGTTTCCATCTTTCAGACTCTTTGAAAGATGGTCATTTTCAAAGAGATCGTAAAGTGCATGATAATGTCTCAACAGTCCCATGTGTCTATATACACACATTTTTTTTTACATTCAATGAATTGGTGGCAAACTGTAAATAGATTAATGTTATGTCGTCTCAGTTCAGTGGGGTTTCCTGCTTGGAGCAGCGGGTCTGCATCAGTAGGCCTTGGTGTCAATGTTTGCCTTGTTCAGCAAAAACATGCAGAGAAAGAGAAAATCCTGACAGAGAGTAAGGAAGGTGAGAAGAACGAGAAGCATGAATATTTGTAGATATGACTTCTGTTTGGGTTTCAAATGTCATCCTCTGCTCTGAGGAAAATGAAAGCAGCTAACTTCAATGTGTGCAGTTCAAGCATTCACTGTGTGTGTGTGTGTGTGTGTGTGTGTGTGTGTGTGTGTGTGTGCCACATTATTAAGACCTCCCACCACAGCCTTGCCCCCCGGCCTCTGCTTGATTTTTTTTTTTTTTTTTTTTTTTTTTTCTCCAACTTGTAAAATGGCCGACCATTCAGAGGACTCTGGATCCTTCATTGTCTCTCACTGACAACTTGCTTGGTGTGAATGTGTTTTTGTTTTTTTTACAGTGTTACACTGTACAGGCAGGTGTAGTGCTCACAGCTGGACCTGCAGTGGTGGAAATTGATTGACAAGGAAACAAAGCACGCATTAATGCGAGAGGATTTTGACTGACAGTAAGCAGGCAGATGTTATACTTTTCATTTTCAGAGATGAAGGAAAAACATTTCAGTATAATTAATTTAGATATATTTACCATAGCTGAGCAGTGTATGTTGTTTTCTATTACTGTCAATCAGTATTGAACACACCAAGTATAATGAGGTAATGTGAGTGTAACCAGTCCTGTATCCATTAATGTCATTTAATTAAAAACAGGTTTAGTGACGTTTCGTGATAGCTTTTGCAAATCTGTTCAAATTTAGATGTCCTGGAGTTAAGACACATTTGAATGCCCTAAATGAAGCGGATTGTGCTGCAATTCACAAAGCAACCATCAGTGATTCCCTACTGTGCACACTGGGAGCAAACCTCAACATTTAAGCATGCAGCTTTTTTTCTTTTTTGTTTTTCATGTCTAAATGCACGAATAAACACATCTGTTATGCGAGTGTACAGCATATGCCAGTGAGTATGGTTTTGTCAGCTCTTTGTCCTCATGCATCTGTCGTTCCCAGCTCTTCCCCTGCGCTGTGATCCCACTCTCGCTCTCACAGAGTCCTGAGATGCCCTCTGATCGCTGGATGAGAGGCTGGACTCACGTTTAAATCCAGCTCAGTGGTTTTTCTGTCTGCTGCTTGTTACAGTAGCTGCTGTTGCTCCAGCGGCAGCAGCAGGTATGTCTACCTCCTGTGCCGCCCCCGCCCCCCCTCCCTCCTTCCTGTTCCCTTATCACTGCAGTACGGCAGCTCTGTCTGGGAGGCAGCCATTCCATTGTTCTCGCGCCCCCTTCACCTAAAGGTGCTCTTTTGGGTGTTGGCGCCACTCTGCCCGCCCCAGCCCATGAACGGGACTGGTTCCAAATCACTGTGATACTTGGCACCTAGGTGCCCTGAGCACGTTATGCTTGCGGCTTTCCTGTCTCCCTTTTTCTCCCTGGACAGAGCTTGCTACACTCTCTGCTGCAGACCGCCGCCATCTTGTTACTGCTTGTGCTGCTCGGCTCTGCACGCGAGCCGAATCGTCGAACCCAGCCTCAAGTGTTTGCCAGCGTCTCCCTACTGCCACTTGTTTTGATCCATGCCAATCCTGCCTTTTCATATATTTATCACAATACTTCCCGGCTAACGGACACATTTTATCGCTGCACAGAGGCAGACACACTGGGAAATCTTAGCTGTAGAATGGAGGCTGCAGGCGTGTCATCACAATGTCACAGCACATTTATACTTATTAGTACAAAAAATAGTTTCTGTCATTGGTAAGATATATTTAAATGCAGACTGTGTGTGTGTGCAAAATCATGACCAAAACCTTACTTTACCTGTCTCTAATCCTAACTAGAATAACTTACCATAAGCAACACAATTACACAGACAGTAACAGAAAATGTTTCTTTTTTGCAAGATATGCATCCCAACCTATCCCTGATTTTGCAGGCATTTCTGTTCACAGAGCCCAGTGTATGCCGAGAACATGAGCACATATATATGCTATCTTTGTGCTTGTGTGTCTTAGCGAGGGAGGGAGGAAGAAAAAAATTGAGCCGTGGTAAGAAGGTCCTCATTCTAATTCTGTTTGGCACAAACTGTGCTGTTTGACCATATGTGCACGGAGCAGATCATAAAAATGACTGCGTCACACATGCTCACATTCCCTCCAAACACTGTTTACACAGAACATGTCTGAACATAATTAGATTTTATAGATAAATCATTTTCCAAACAGTGCCATTAATTATTCAGAAATGTCTGCATTCTAGCTGCACTTGTCACTTTGAAGTATTGTCGTAGCACTACAAAGGCGCTACACGGTGCATACTTTTCCCAACAGAATCAGATATGGGTGGAATACAAACAAAAGGAACACATTTCAGCGTACAGTATGGAAATGGTATTGCTTTATGGTGAAAAACAAGTGGTTGTGAGTAGGTGGAGGCCAGAGTGATGCAGCAGTGCGTTCAGAAGGTCTTCGATCCTCTCAGACACTCTGCCAAGAAGAGACTACACTAATGAAATCATAAAGAGTATGAAGAACACAAACTGTCCCTCGAGGATACAGCCATACATCTGATGTTGCCAACTTTTCTTTTCTTTTTTTTTTTTCTTTTTTACTTCTGTGTCTTGATGTACTGTAGTTTTGCAGTGATAATGTATATGCAAGGCCAAAGGCCGCCCTGCTTCTGGGTTCAAATCTTGTCCGCTTTTATCTAACGTTCCGCTTTTCAGGTCAGTGGAGGAAGCCCTCCGTCCCACCAGCTGTGTGTCAATCATATTTAGTATGAATGTGATGTTGTTCAAGAGAAAGAAGGAAAGAATGGCCAGAATTCAACTCTTCCTGATATAAGTATTAACTATATGCCTAGAATGTATTTGTAAATGCTTTGTCTGAGTCCTGAAATGACTTCAAACTCTCAAGCAACCAACAGATGAAATGTTCACAGACTAATCGATGATATGCTCCCTATGAAAAAGTTCAGTTTAAACCCTTGTTCTCTATTACTATCAGCAAGTATGTGTCATTATTAACAGATGATATACAGGTATATTTTACTGACAACTGAAATAATGTTGGACATTTTTCTTTTGAGGACAAACTTGAAGCAGTAAACATAACAATAAAGCCAATAATGGTAAGACTGGTGCTGTTTGACAAACAGAAGAGTAAACAAAAAGGATTGCCTCATAGTATAAAGCAGTCAATTACAGCAACACAACGAATGTTGCAATTTAAGGCCTCCAAAATATGAATGGCTGGTCACAGTCAACCAAGTTGAACATTTTAAGATTCACACACTTTAGCGTTTGTTCGCATTATACTTTAGTCGTTCCTGTTTTTGTCACACCACAGTTGTTTCATGTCATAATGGACAGAGATAAAGGCAACAGAAGATCTATTTGAAGTGCCATTATTTTTACATCACCTTATTTTGGTCGGTCGGTCCACCTACTTTGTCCAGACGGAAATATCTCATCAATTTTAGATAAACGTTTTTACAGATATCCATGGTTCCCAGAGGTTGAACCCTAATGACTTTAGCGTGACTCGAACTTTTCACCTGACGCCACCAGCAGGTAAACATTTTCACTTATCTAGTGAAATATCTCCTCATCTGTTAGATGGACTGGCACAAAGCCGTGGTCAGACTTTCATGGTTCGCAGATGATGTCTCTTTATGACCTGTAGCGCCACCATGAGGTTGACATTGGCGGTTTTGTGGTAACAACTACTGAATGGATTGCCATGAAATCTGGTGCAAACATACATATGCCTTAACTTTTCATGTACACCATCATCAGTTCAACATTGCTTTGGTTTATGACTAGTGCCGGATCCCAATGTCCACACATTTCTGCAGACTTTGCATGAGGGAATTACACACTTCATAGATTCACAGCTTTGTGACGTTAAACACGGGGTTACCAGGGGAAGGGAAATAAAGCAACACAATCGTAGACTATATTACACACCAAGTTTTGACCATCAACTATATCCTTTAATTTTGCTTAATGATGATGTTTTGACAAAAACGAGTTAAATTAATATTTGACAATTACCTCTCAAGAGCCTGGAAAACGTTCAAATCAGGCAGTAAAAAAAAAAAAAAAATAATAATAATAGCCCCCCAACTGTACATAACATTTTTAGCCATCGTCAAGGTAACGTGATACTTCGCCACTAAGTGTTGTCTTTGTTCCTGTTGATACCATTGTAAGCACTTGCCGCCGCTCACACTCGAACATGTACCAGGTGACGTCGGTTAAGTCCCAGAGGGTTTAGGGCTTGAGGCCTTGGGACCTCAGCTGTACTCTGTGTTTAGTGCTAATCAGCTAATATTAGCATGCTAATGTAATGTTTAGCTAAGATGGTGAACATGGTAAACACTATTTTTGCCAAACATCACCATGTCAGTATCATTGTTATCATGTTAGCATGCTGATGTTAGCATTTAGCTCAAAGCACTGCTGTGTGTACTGTAAGTGCAGCCTCACAGAGCTGCTAGCATGGCCTGTATATTGTCTAATAAGTCTGTGTGAAAAGTAGTGTAGTTTCTTTAGGTGACGCTCCCATTTATTTATCATGTGTAGACTGCAGCTCTAAAGTAAGTGTAACTATCATGTAAAGTTTTTAAACTGTTGGTTTTTTTTCTATGCCCACTGCATATGAGTTTCTCCTTGGGGATAATAAAGTCAATAAAATTTAAAAAAAAAGTCAATTTTGTTACAAAGCGGAGCAGGTAAAACATGGAGGAATAAATTATAATCATACTCTGAGCAGCTATCTGACTGGTCACAAGTTTATTAATACAGCACCATTCAGGCACAAGGCAACTCAAAGTGCTCCACAGGCTCATATAAATACATTAACAACAAGAAGTTAAGAAAACAATAAAATTGTATTTAAAAGACAATTAATATTTGAAAGAAATTGTGTTTAAAAGACAACAAAAACAACAATCGAGAACAAGCAATAAATAGTTCAAAATAATTTTTTAAAATGCATTTAAAAGACAATAAAACCGAGCAAATGAAAATAGTTACAAATGAAAATAGTTATGTATCTAATTCATTGGCAAGCCGCTGTAAAAAAATGATGTTTTAAGCCCTGATTTAAATGAGCTGACAGTTTCAGCAAGCTTGTTCCACAGGTGGGGAGCACAGAGCCTAAAAGCTGCTTCGCCTTGCTTGGTTTTGATCCTAGGAACACTGAGTAAACCTGTCCCAGATGACCTTTGAGAATAAATCACAAGTACAGCAAGCTATCGATTATCAGATTCGTACCTATCTTGCCGTAACTGTTGACCAGCTGCATTGCTGTTACATTGTAGTCACGAATAAGAGAAAATGAGCGTAGAGAATTATCTTCATGGCAGCAGAGTAGACGTAGATTGCATGACATGGTGCAGTTTGCTCGTGGAATGCAGAAAGATTTCAGGCATTCTGTGATGAAGGCCAGATGTTTGAGTTTTGCATAGGAAGTCAACTGTCTACAGTGGCTACTGGGTACGACAGTGATGCAGCCAGGCACCAGCGCTGGTATCTGCTGTATAATCAAATTTAAGAAGGCCCTCTCACATATTATGACTTGTATGTAACCAATACATGTGCTTGGTTTGAAAAACAGTCTTCAAAGAACATCACATAAACAGAGGTGCATAAAGTGCATAAATAAAAATAGAAACAGTATATGAGTGAGAGATTAAGAGGAGTCCCTCCCTGGTTACAGTTTGCATAGCAACTAATCTTGTTTCTTGCTGAAGGGAGTTGATCGCTGTGATTGGTCAAAACTGAAATTAAAGTGAGCTATCGTATTACCGCTGTCATAAGTCAGATTTAGATTTTTAACTCATTCATGTTATTAAATATTGCATGTTTCCCCAGGGGATGAACTGATTCAACAGCTGCTGGTCCTTTTTAAAACTCTTCAAAACCAGCCACAGAGGCTGAAAAGCAAGGGGGAAAAAAAGATCAATAATTGTCCTAAAAATGTTTTCTGATGGATTAAGTTTTCACCCCGAGGGCAAAGACAGGAAAATCAATCAACTGCTGTATTTTTCAGGACATGGCGGTCACAGTATTGAGGAGTAATACAAATGTATACACAGCAGCCAGCGGTACGTTCGTGCTTCTCCTCCTACTGTAGCCCTTTCCCTCCTTCCTTGTCCCTGCTTTTTCTCCTCGTCTAACACAGAGTTACACACACACCCTGTCTCTGTGTCTCTCACACTCACACACACACACTGTCTTTTGTTTGGATTCAGACGGCATTGAAGGCAGATCCTGTGGCCCTTCTGAGGAGAATGTTAATATGCCCGCGCTGGTCTCTCTGGGGACGCAGAGAATGGACTCTGGCTGCTAATGCACTGTCACACTAACCCCGCTCACTCTGCTCACACAGTTAGCAGCAGCAGCAGTGCTGCCAGGGCTGAAATGTATAAATGTATTTAACAACCTTCAAAACTCACTGAATCATTAAGAGTTGCTCTAAATCGTGTTTTCAACATGCAGAAGGCATTATGCCAAGTGGGCTATTTGTTGTGTGTACGTAAAGGCATTTCACTTTGTTTCATTAGCACTATTTAACATGTTTGGGTCTATAAGAGTTTTGTCAGTATTTAACTACAGACAGTGGTGGAAGAAGCAGCATTTCAGCAAACTTTCCTCAGTCTCCATCAAACCTAAACTAAAAGCCATATTAATAAAGTCACATATTTTTCTAGAGACGTTACCGCACAGGCATCCTGCTCTCTGAAAAAATTACGTTCCCATGCAACTTAACTGCATTGTCAATAAGTTGTATTGCATTTTTGTTTTCTTTTCTTTCAATTTACAACGTTAACCATGGGAAAAAATAAATGTCCCTCAAAGTAATTGAGAATGCATGGTAACATGATTTTCTAGGACACAGGGGTTGGTTCAGGGCAGTTTGTTCTCCACAATGAATTAGTTGATTATATTATAATCACAAACATAACATACTGAGTTACATTTAGGGCGGAGCCAAGTAAGAGTACCTTAAAAGCTCAGTGTCAGATTTAAGCAACTTAAACAATTTGGTAAAAGATACGAAATATTTTGCTTGTGGTTCATTGCAAAAATGTTTTTGCACAAAAAAGTGATTTGACTAGAGTCGAAGCTACATTTGCAAACCAAACTGGTCAGTGTATCGTCTATTCATTGAATTATTTCAAGGCCAAAAAATTAAAAAACAAAACAACTTCTAAAGATTTCACTTGTTCTGCTATTAGCTGGTATCCAACAGCTGTTTTCACTCTTTAAGTGTGTTATGTGATGAATGATTTCACTCAGGTGTGCTGTGTTTCGAGGAGGTCGTGAACAGATTCCCCAAAAGTTGAAGTTGAGACTGAGTCTTGGAAAAACATTCAGGGTTTGGTCACACAACTCTCATAAGCTATATTCAGTCATCCAATAACAGCCATATGATCTCAGAGGTAATAAACACAACTGCTTTGATGGTTTGTGGATATTTTTCATGAATATTTCCATTTTTAGACACTGTACTAATTTAACAAAATGGTAACAGGAAAAGCTCTTTACCTCTATGAACCGTAAAACAAGGATTTCATGCTTTGGGAATATTGTTGCACAAATGAAGCCTGTTTGCACTCTGAATTAAATATGCACATTTATTATATTGTACTGTGCATCTGTCGCTGCAGGGAAAGTGAGCACAGTTATTTACATAAACACAAGTTAATTCCCATATAATGCGCTTGAGTTGAGTACAAAAGAAATGTCAAACATTTGATTCGACAGTCTCAAATCAAGGTCCACTTACTCACTTGTTCTGGAGCTTTTGACTGTATTGCACAGCCTTCATCAGCAGACAATGGGCCAGGATACACCACTGTCTTATTTCCAATGGTGGGAGAAGTATTGAGATATTTTACCTAAGTAAAAGTACTAATACCACAATTTTAAATCATTCTAAATGTACTTAAATAAAGAGCCCATTTGGCAGCATGGTGAGTACTTTACATTTATACTTTATGTTATAATATATTATAATATATTGATATTGATGCAGTTATATGCAAGATGCATTTTAATACTGTAGCTGGCTGCAACATAGCTAATTTCATTCATTTTTATACTGTTTCTTGGTTTAATTTTGTGAATTACAATGCATTATATTTCCTATACTTTGAATTTTTTTTAAATCATAACCTGCAAAGTTATAAGTATCAATAAAGTCATCAAATAAAAGTGGTGAAATAGACAGTAGCATACAATTAAAACACTTGAGTAAAGTGCAAGTACCTCAAAAGTGTACGTAAGTACAGTACTTGGGTAAAAATGTACCTCGTTACTTTCCACCACCGTCTCATTTCCCAATTAATGTCACGCACACACCAACCATATAAACTACTGCACATGCGGTTAACACCTGTAGGTTGAACATGCAGCCTCTTCTGGTCGCATTAGTAAACTGTTATACTGTAAGTGTCAATGAACTTTCCTGCGCTCCATTTTTCTTTTGCTCATTCATTCCTTTTCCTTCTGTTTCCCAGCTGTGAACAGGGAAAATGCACCGCACTGTCCTCCCCTCTCACCCCCCCGTCTCGCTGCCCGTCAACCGAAGTCCTTTCATGATGAATGGCAAGGTACGATAATAGCCTTCAGGTTGCCATAGAAATGAGACAGGGGCCCTGTGTGTGATTCTTTTTTCCTTCTTTTTTTCTCTCCAAGCAGAAATGACAGAGGACTCTGAGGCAAACTCTTTTTTTTCCCCACCCTCACAGGCGGCGCCGCACTTCCATCTTTTCCTCCTCTCACATCTTTTCTTAATCAGCATTTCTTCTCTCTTTTATGTGGCTACCTCATCTGATGTGATGTATTAATATCAGAAGTTGAAAGTGATTAAGCTGCCATGAATTTTAACAGAAAACAGAAGTATTTGAGAAGAATTTCAGTTTACTAGTGTTCAAATATCACCGGCGCTAAGAGCAGTCCAGACACTTTTCATACCGTCGACCTGCGCACACTTAGATCACAAGCTCCCGGGCAACTTTTCAAAACTGGTCTGATGCTGAAGAACGATCCAAGACTTTGGGGGGGGGGGGGGGGGGGGGGGGCTTTTTTTTTTTTTTTTTTTTGCCGCACGAGGCATCCACCCAACTCAGGTCTCCTCCCTGCATTGAGCATCTCAGTGCAGCTGCTAGCGTGGCCGTTGAAACTGAGCTCTTGTGATCTCAGTTCCCCGCCAACAGCTGCTCTCGAGCTAAACAAAGTATTGATCCAGTCTGTCATTTTCACACTCATGTGTCAGGAGGTTGGTGTTGATCTCTGATGTGTTTGTGTCATGTTTGTGGTGTCGAGGAGTGGCTTAGTGATAAAGGGATGAGTTATAACCGCTAGTGCATGTGCATCCATTGGACATCGTGTGCACCTGTAGCCCTGCTGGATCATATGGGCTGTTTAACCTGTGTGTTTTCAGTCCCGAGTTGGAAATCAGGCTACAAAATTAGCCCAATTTACCAGCTAAATTCTGGTAAAAGTAAAAAAGTAGTTTGTAGATTTGCAACAATCAACAACCAAAAAAAAAAACACAAAGGTAATATATTGAGTGGCTGGTAAGAATTTGAACATTAACTAACCATTTGGCCGATGGACAAAAAAGTTAATTTTGCACCCTCTTGGTAATGAATACGATATTTTGTCTAAATTATGCATATATGGTGATTTATGGTGATTTATTCTCACAGACTCTAAGGAGATTGATTGAAAGCACGTGCGTTATTTTCCAAACTTTTATTAACAGTATTAACAGTCTGATATTTACACCAAAATAGGCTTTAAGTCACGATTTATTAAGAGAAACTAAGTAATTCTATGTAAATTAGACATTCAGCACCCCCCTTTAGCCTGAATGGAATGATCCTTTGTTTCATAACCACATTTTCCCACCACTGCGACGCAACAGTGGAGTATTCGGGGTCACCCCTAGTCAATAATAAACACAAGCGTTGGTTGCAGGCCTGGAATGTACCTGGGGCAGTAACAAGTCGCGGGGTAATAAAGAGTAACTGTTTTGTGGTGACTGTAGAGACCGTCAGTCCACTGGCAACCATATACTGTATATATTGATGTGTTATGCATTAGAATAATGGAAAACACGTTAACAACAATGAAAAAAAGCAAAATTAAACAATGCTAATATTTAAGACTTCAGTTGACTGAAAGAAATTGTTGCAACTATCAATTGTTGCAGCCATGAAAACGTTCATTGTCGATATGAATATTTAATGCTATACAGTTCTGTAATGCATTAAATATTCATAACGAGATGAACAACCTTCAAAGTTGAAAAATAAACATTATTTATTGAAAGTTTACTCCGCTGTTTCATCGGCACTGCGTGGGTGTGGTTTGATCAGATTTGAGTGGCAGTAAAGTCGAATGAAAAAAACCCATCATCACTACGATGTCAACACGCGCGGAAACACTGTAAATAAAGGAAATACAAGCAAGTTAATGATTAAACAATGCATAAAGAAATACTAAAACTCAAGCAAAATCAGGAAACGCTGCAAGACGTACAGAACAGAACAGAAATGCGTTACAACAACAGACCTTTCCACAGAACGCTAAAACAGACTCCAGTTATCAGTAAAAGGCTAATGGCTTCAAACCTAAAATCTGTAAATGTGTAATACTGTGATTCCTCTCTTGTGCTGCCATTTTGGCCAGGGCACTCTTGTATTTCCAGATACTTAGAAAAAAGGTTAAATAAATAGAATAATATTAAAATCTTGCAATCACAATGTTAAATCTAAAATCAACATTGTTAGCTCTTTTTCCAACAAACCAAACCGTGAGCACCAGGCGTGTTTGGCACTTTTTGGTGTCCCCTGGAAACTACTTTGTGTTATAACTAAGCTCTGTATTTTTTTCCGTACAAATTGGAGCTGTGGATTCTGTATTATATGGATATTTATGGATAGTGCATTTGGTGAATGTTTTTGTTGTATGCACGGTTGTGCGTTTAGATTAAAATACAATCAAGAGAATTTCCTTTTGGCATTTTAGAATCTTCCTTATGTTTCCTGATACACCACCACGCAAGAGTTTAGCCCGAGAAAAACAGAGGTTATCATATTATGACGAAAAGTACATTTGAATCACCTTTTGTTTCATTTATGATCCTGATTATTTCCCTAATGAAGAGCCAGTGCCATGTATTGATTGAATAGTCTTCTTTAAAGAAAGTGTCACATTGATTCCTCTGTGTGGGGTGATCAGGGGTCGCCCAGATGATTGTCCTGTCACATCTGCCACACTGTGCATCAGCTCTTCTTCAGCACTGGCCGGTCGAGAGAAACCTGCTTCTTACTTTTCTTTCCATGTATAACTCTTCTTCTTGTTTGTTTTTCAAGTAACCACAGGGTCAGTTCCCTTTCCTCCGCCCTGTAGTCTTTCCAGTGGCAGCTGTAAACCGTTTTATTTTTGCTGTGTGCCAACCCTTTCCTTCTTTATGTAATTGAATGTATTTGCTCAATAGCTGTCTGATTATCCTGTATGTTGTTATATTAAATAAGCGAGCCTTCTTTTATTCAAAAGCAAACAAAATGAGGTGCTGAAAAGTGTCCTTGAGTGTTTTCTCGCTCCAAGGTGAAATGTCCCTTTTTATGTAAGTCATTTTCCGCAGAGTGATTAAATGTCAGTTTCATTGATGGCAGATGGTGTCTTTGAGTCAGATGTAGTTAATTTCTGACTTTGACAGGACTATTTCCTGATGATTTTGCAGGAAAAATGTCTCCCGAAACACACAAATAATAGCAATACTTAAACGTTATCAATTCCTCTTTAACTTTAAAGCCCCCTCTCCGAAAGACAGATAATTCTGTTAATGAGTTTTTAACACGTTCACATTTGTAGTCCTTTTTAAAGGAGCCTCAACAAAATCCTTATTTCTAACTCGTCTGATCCTGATCAATCTTGTGAAACTCTCCTCCCCTGCTTGTCGGCCTTGGATGTGGTTTACAAACTGGAATTAATCTTTTTCTTATTTCATCTCAACCATCAAATAAAACCGCCTCAGAAAATATTTGAGGCGGAAAACAGGCCTTTCAATTACTGAATCAGGATTTTTTTTTTAATAATAAAAGAAAAGGCAATTTAAAGTCATACTGTACTGTAAGTAAAAAAATAATGCAAGCAATCATGTAGAAATCCCCAGAAACCAAACATGTCTACGGAGTTTGCAGAATCTGTAACTGCTGAAAACAACCACACGTTTGCCACATAATTGTTTTGTGTTTGAAAATGTATGTTTGCTGTAAACCTGCCACGACAACACTGAGGTTTGCCACAACAGTTCGTCTGCGGGTCCAGATGTTTGGCTGCAGCTGTACAGTAAATGTAGCTGTATGTGTAACTACTCTCTGTAAAACAGCCTTTACCTACTGAGCAGAATGACGCAGACCGAATATCATAATCTCAGTCAGACTCGACCAAGGATGAAATATTTCTCAGATGAAGGACCCAGTTTATCCTTTAAAAATGTGTTTTTATTCACATGCCCCTGAAAATTAGGGAATTTTGTTTGATGTACTTTCAAATAAGGGAAATCTGTTAGTGAGTCTCCCAGTGGAAATGTCTCCAGATTCTTTTTATTTACTTTATTTACTACTTATTCAGATTTGAACTGACATGCTTGGCAAATTTTTACATGTACAGTAAGTAGTCACTTTACCTGAATGTTCATAAAACGCATCAAATGGTCATCCTGTCATGTATTTGCCATTAATACTGTTATTGAATCAGATGAGCATAGGCTTAGTTAAATTGTGCATTTGTGATTATGCGTGCCTGCGTTGACAAAGACCTAAAGCTGCTTAAGTGTCAGAGGGGCTTAAACTGTCTGTTGTGACCGCTCAGCTCGAGTTTCTGCATCTTAAGGATTGGATCGCACTTTAGGTGTTCACTGCATCCTTCTCTGAAGGAAGTCCAATGCATTTTATAAACCGGTATCATAAACTGTATGTTTGATTTTCTGTGCGTCTTTTGATCAGCATCATACAATTTGCACTGGCTGCACTAACTGCATCCTGTAGGTTGGTTGTATTTCCGTCCTCTTGTCCCGCAGACATCCTTGTGTCGAGATGTCCTTACATTTTGTAGCAACGCAAATACATTATCCATTAATTGCATCACAAGGCGGAAGGTATCTTAAACAGTCCTCCTTAATCCGGTTCTTGCTAGCTCATGCTGCGGCCTCTTTTTTTTTTTCGGAATTCTTGTCTACGAGCTGCAAAGTAAAACCAATCTTCTTCTCTTAAACATGACATGTTTCATAAAGGTCATCCAGTTATTGAAACATCTCTTTGTTGTCAGAAAATAATGAGCAGGTACAGTTGCACACCTACACAGGAGTCTGTCACAGCGACCTTGATCATCAGCGTGTGCCTTTGCATTTGATGTTTTTTTTACTTTTCTCTTAAAATTGTATAAAGGTTATGTTAGGTATTTGAGAGCGAAGGACAAGCAGTCAACGTTAAACAATTAATGTTCCCCCAAAAGGCTTGGCCTCATGAAATACAGGTAAATCCGGTACAATGCGAGTATTCATATTCAACTTGGATGGATGAAACATCTGTGCTTCGACTTTGCCGTCTGTCACGTGTCTGCAGCTCGCTGGCTAGCTAACATTAAGACGGCCACGCCGAGGAGTGTCCATCTTTCTGTCATGGATCTGTTTTTCGCAGGTCTCTGTGGCCATTGCAACCCAAGGCTCTTTTGGCCAAAGTCCACGTGGCACAAAAAGGCAGCGGCATTCCTGATGTCTGTGGCTAATCTGTGGTGTCAGCTTGTGTTAACGCCGCACCGCCAAATTTGAGGGCACACAGGGCCGGGGAATATTAAAAACTCCCATCAGCAGCATTCCTCCAGAAGAGGGCGTGTCTGATGGGAGCAAGGGTCACCTAAGGTTGAACGGTGGTTGTGTGTTCGACGCGCTCGTACTGTAACGGTCTGATCCACTGGACAGGAGGTGGGGCCGGAGCAGCACGGAGGGGAACACACTTCAAAGAGAGAGCGCTCTTTCCTTGTCTATCCTCATTGAAACCGGGCTAAATGAGCTTTGTGGGGGCTTTTGTTCCTGCTGTTAGACAATTCAGAGACTGGACGGAAGATGCCGAAAAAGGACGGGAGGTCATCTGGGTAGTTAATTATCTGCTTTCAACCTGCCAGACGCTTTCTGCATGCCACCCCAATTGACCTATAATGACCATGACATATTGTTCTGCTAAATTTGAGAAGTCTAGCAAGTGTAAGGTCAGACTGTTCCTACAATTGCCACATGTCAAATTTCACAGAGACATGAGAGTTTGTACAGGCATTTCTCTTCAGATATCCAACCCGGCAGCTTCCTACTGTAATTTGAATATCCAAAGAGTGAGACTAGTATGCATAGCAGCTCACAAAATGACATGAAACATGATTTTAAAAAAAAAAGTAGATGCAAACTGTACCTGAGCTAACCCCCGGCGATATGATAGCCGAATAATTCAATGTATTTCTGGTTGTCTCGGGCTGCTGTGCCGACATGTAACATGTGCTCTGCTCTCCCCGACTCCCAGAGGGGCAAGGACAGGAATGCATTCGGGGTCAGGGGTCGGACAGCCATGTGCACGTGCACTGCTGTAGCCTGGCAACAGGTGCTGTGCAAGAGCCACAGCCAAGACATTTAAGATTGCAGCAAAACTCAGGCAAAGTTTTCTACTGTACAACCTTTTATCTGTTTTTTTTTTTTTTTGTAATGTGTGTTTTAGAAGAATACTGTATCTTAAAATATTCTGCCTTATTTTTAGGAGTTTTTATTAAAGACTATTAGTAGTTAAACAAGCCGAGCTGCCAGTGCAACATCTGCGCAGAAAGAGAAGCTCATAGCTGAGAGGTTCGTAGTGTCTCGGGGAAATGATAGCTCTTTGCCAAGGTATTCCTTCTCCCTCCTGAGAGAGGCCCCGCCATTCAGCACTGTGAGGTCAACAAGTACAGAACATTACCCACAATGCCCCTGAACGGAGAGGGGAGAAGAAAAAAAAGAAAACCTTAAATATGCAGGGCTGTTCCTTTAAGATGATAAGACAGGAGCTGCTTGAATGCACTCGGAGACAGAGCTGCAGCCAAGATGGAGAGAAGGAGGGAGAGGGAGAAAAAACGGGGACAGAGAACAGAGATCGTCTAGTGGTGTGTGGAAGGATAAACGTGCGTTCCCCTGCTTCTGCAGCAAAGCTGTTAAGTTGTAATTATTCATATTGTAAAACTCTGGGTGTCAGTTTGCTGATTGCACCGCTCAGAGAAAAAGGAGTCTTGTTGCTAGGAGAGGAGAGATTCAGCCTTCTCTTATTGGCCGCTAGGATGCGTAAGATGGTCCAATGAGAGCCCTCTGCCTAACAGCAGTGCAATAGTAGAGCTACCCCCACATGCAGACCTGATTAATATGTCAGACATGTTTTATGGGTTAACGTGAATCAGGCTGCATGTATTGAGAAGACTGCAGCAGGGATTTAGTGTGTAGATATGCGTGTGTGTGTGTGTGTGTGTGTGTGTGTGTGTGTACATCTATACAGTATGTGTGCCAGGGGAACATGCCACACTAACATATCACACACAGTACTTTGAGGTCAAGCAATGCTCTGGTTTCTGAAACACACATACACTGACTGTAGTAATGAACTAACGCAAAGCAGACTGGAGTGGAAATAGGATTCCTCACATGTACATGATTATCAGGAGAATGCAGCGAACAAAAGAGAAACAGAAGTGAAGAACTTAACTCTGTTTTAGTACTCTGATGATATTTGAAAGAGGGATGCAGTATATTTGAAACACACTGTACAGCTGTTAACATGCAGTGGATTTCAACACATATCTGTCAGGGAAAAGTAACTTGAATTGTTTTATTTTCTCTGACAGGGTGTTAGGTCTGTTTTAGGATTTGATGATGTAATAGCCTTTCTGACATCTAAAAGCAGAGCTGGAGTTTTAAAGGAAAACCAATATTTTGAGAAAGAAGCTTGCTGTCTTAGCTGCATTTGGATGAGAAGAGTTTTATCACCCTTTTTCCAGAGATAATTAAGTCAAATGCAAATTCACATATTTCACATATCGGACATTTCTTTTTATACATATTTTTCTGACATTTTTAACATATTTTTCTGACATTTTTCACATAATTTTCTGACGTTTTTCACATAATTTGCACATATTTTCTGAAAGATTTTCACATTTTTTCCACATATTTTTCTATTTTTCTTTGTTACTTTTATTACAATTTTCAAAAAAACATTCTGACATTTTTTAGATATTTTTTCAGACATTCTTCACATTTTTTTTGAGTTACTCACATGTTGTGTCTTTTCAGCTAGCAGGATGGTCTCCAGTAAAGACTCACCTTGGTGTTGTTTAGAATTACAACAGTGTGTGATGGTCAAGCTCTGACGCGTAACTGCTCCTTAAAGTGACAGTTTGACGTTACCTGTATTCGATTTTTTTGCTGAGAGATTCTAGAGCTAGAGGCGGGATATGATTAACTTAGCATAAAGACTGGAAACAGGGTGAAACTGCTTGCATGACTCTCTCCAAAGGTCAAACATATGCCTGCAAGCACCTCTAAAGCTCACTAATAAACGTGTTGTAGCTTGTTTGTTTAATTTAAACAGAAACAGAAAAGTAAAAACTACACATGTCAAACTATTCCTTTAAAACAAGGACTCGGAAAACATTTTTGTAAGCAGGGCTCACCTGCATATAGTAGACAACATGCCTCTCACAACTGTGAAAAACAGTGTTTATCTTACCCTTATTTGCTAATACCTGGTAAGAAAGCTGCTATTGTTTTAAAATAATGAAGTATATTTTGTTTACATTTCTGTCTGAGTTCATCAAACTTTATTTCAGCATCATGTTTGGCCTCTGTGGCTTCATGTGTTTTTATTCTCACTCTATTTATTTGTCTTTGTATTTTTTTTACTTTTATTTCATGCTGACATTTTTTTATCTTTTATTTTGTAGGCTCAGGGGAGCTCACGTAATTCCCATCTTAGCTCTACGTACCGGCACCCTGAGCTGAGGTCTAATCAGACAGAATAAGTGAAAACTCCTGCGTGTGTGTGTGCAGGCCCCATTAACAGTTTTGATGTATATCACATTACATTGAGAGTGTTAAATCATTTTGGTGAAGGGACAGATTTGACACATGGCCCTTTTCTTTTTTTTTTTTTCTTTTTTTTTTTTTATCACTTACAATATTGTTTCATTTTTTTTTTTTTTTACTTCATACAGTGAACTTATATTTATGGTAAGTTAAATTCAATTAATGACATTTTCTTTGTTAGTTTCTGGTTTAGTACAGACTGTGCCGACTCTATGCTAATGATGCCAAAGCTATAGTCAAAGCTGCTCTAACTAATATGTTTTAGATTTACAATGGATCAACACTACCTGAAATGTGAAAGGTGTCGCTCGTGGGGACAAACCCACAGGAAGTTGTCACCTGCCTCCGTGCTAACGTGTTTCCCATATCGACTTTGTATTGTGATTATACAATGTCAACGTGTCAATGAGCCTAAAGTGGCTAAAACAGTCAATTATTGCAGGTTTCAGTGAAGAGCTCTGCTGTTAGCTGAGGTGAATACAATTCATTAAGTAGCGCATGCACATTAACTAACTGTATTTAGGGTATTATGTCTGGTAGCTAACTGTTGGCCTCCCTGCAAGGACTACTATAAATAATATACCAGTATTAAAAGTATATTAATATACAGTATATAATGTATAGTATAGTAATTCAGTTTGTCTTCAGAGGGTCTGCGGCAGTACAGATGTTTTCTCAGTGGTGTCTGACTTCAAACATCTCTTGAATTTACACAAATGGCATCAGCTTTCAGAGCTATTCATATCACAAACGAGAAACGAGCTAAAAATAAGTGTTGTGCTTCTTATGCCACAGCTGATCACAATCTACCATTCTGCTAGAACATCACATTTCCTGACCTGAGACACTGCCGACTGCTTCAATAGATGTTCAAAACTGCTGCCACAGAGCCGCTCCCTGTAGCGCAGCCTGTGCTAAATATGGCCATTAAACCAACGCTGAGTGATCGATATGAAAATGATTATTCACACGCTGCCGGTACGTGTTCAGACTTGTTTTGACCAAAGTGAGTTCAGCCGCAACACAAAAGATACTGTTTCAATTCAAGTTTTTGTCTAATGCACGTTGAAAAACAAATACAGATCTCTTAGTATATATGACATAAAAAGAACAACCTATTTTGAATTGATAATAACAGGGATTTGTTTGCTTCGGGGAAGATATCTGTCAGCACTTTGCACTCTTTGCAGAATAAATTAAAAGAAGCAGCTGGTGGATTCCTGTACAATGAGCTGCACCATCTGAAGTGGATCAATGTAAAATCAGGTCAAATCTCTGATGTATCACTGTAATAGTTTTTGATGCCATATTCCTTCTGTTGGTTATACAAAGTATATTACTTTTGCAATAGTATTGTATTATAAGTATACTAATGTATTGACTGCACACTCGGAGGCCAGCGAGGAGTACTTGTTGAGGAACTCTTCGCAAGTTTCAGACAGAGAAAACGAGCGTACAGTCACATATTGTTCATAAAACCCATTAAGATTTTTTAGAAATCATCTTTGTTCTAACATAATGTACCATTTGCAGTCCTGCATGTAGTTGTAACCCCTTACTAATGCATGTTCTGCGCTCCAAAAGCATCCCTAAAAACGTAAAAATCTTAAATTGGCCCGATTTTAAAAAAGAAATGTTTAGATTTCCAGGCTTTTCTCTGAGGAGTTTGGCTCCTGTTGCTTTAACCGGCTGTCAGGAACACAGAGAGTTTTTTTTCTTCTCTCTTCCCTTTTGTTCACTCCTCTATGGAAAAGTGCATCTGTTCTCCGGCCACACACGTAGCCTTAAAAAGTGAATCGTGAAACTGCGGTTACACTTCTGCTTTAATCCATTGTTTCAACCGTAATCTTTTCCAATCTTTTTATTTTATTTTTTAATCTCTTACTTTTTGTTCTCTTACTTTTTTCTCAATTTTTTTCCAGTTCACTCATGAAAAGCTCAAATCATTTCTTTCTCCTACACATTGTCTGTTTCTCCCCCCACCCCTCTCTGTCTCAAGTGTCCTATAAATGCAGTTGTTAAGGTCACAGACTTGGAAATAACCCCTCTGAGGTTCAATGACAGGCTCCTTCAGTGTTTGCAGCACGTTTTTCAAGTGGCAGGGTGGGCTGGCGGTTGCAGACTGTCCAATTTTGAGAAGGTCACAGGTTTGATCCCCCTTGTAGCCAGACAGTGTGCCCATGTTGAGCCCGCCTCCTTCAGAGACGTTGCTCCTGCCTCACCCCTTTGTTGAAACTGTTGTATGAGCCAGAAAGTGGATCCGTTAAGATTCACAATCATGCAGCTGAAAGCAGAAAGGGCTGTTGTTCACCAGGGTTACAGTACAGAGAGTGCACCACGGTCACTGGAGGGAGAAGTTGCATTGTTGCTGCTCACAAAACCCAAGGACTTCCTGTTGACCACTTGCACAAAAACAACACAAAGCTTCATGAAACAGTTTTTCTTTCCGCCCGTACTTCCTTTTTCTTTCCTTGACATTTTTATGAACAAATCCTGGTCAGGTAGTGAGCTCAGCTCCTGACTGCACAGTTACAGTACGACTGGCAGCTGAAATGGCATCTGATGCTGATCTCTAGTGGAGGATGTGGGGATTTCTCACAGCAGATGAAAAGAAACTCACGTGCTGTCAGTTGGCACACTGGTTCGCTGTTTTGGGGGGCTTTCGAATAACATAAGCTTTTTTTAAATAAGCAGCTTTTCTATTTGTTTTGTATACAGAAAGAAAATGATTTCATACAATCAGGGGAGTAAAATGGTTTATAGATTCTTAACCTTAGGAATACTATTGATAATAATTACACCTTGTATTTGACAACATGTATATAATTAAAATGTATGGGAATTTTATTTAAATTCTTATTGAATGTATATGGGTGAGAGACCAAATCCAAGCACCAGTTATACATACATATTATTATGTAGTATTATAAATGTATTTTAAATGCATTTATACCTGCTAAAAAATAATCAGGTCTCCAATTCAGAAACTTTACTTTTACATTTGTCTTACAAGATAATATTTGCATTTATTTATCATCTACTGCAAATTAAATTGGATTTTAAGCCTTTTTGTGTGTAAATTGTGGGGAAGTGAAACGTTTTAGAAGAATGTTTTTAGAAATTTCTAATTCAGCAACAAACACAGCGAAGGAAGTGAGAAGAACGTTGAAGTTACTTCTAGAGTGATATTGATCATTTAAGCTAAATATGACAGAGTAATTCCACTTTTACAAATATAAAATAAAACATTAATTTTAGTGTCGTAGTAGAGTAGAGTAGAATTTATACTGGATCTTCAAAACACAATATATTGATTTCTATTTTCTGTCTTTCTCTGTATAATATATTGATGCAATATAAATAATAACACTACATATGAAACAGCTGTTTTCTGAGCATTATCTTTTGGATTATGTGAGTGTAGGAGGCACAGACCGTCCACATCTTGTAAACAAACTTGACAGTTCGGACAGAGGTAAAGATTTTATTGGCAAATAAGAGTTTATAAAAGTCATCCAAGTTGTAAAAAAAGCATTGTTCAAGTAACAAAATAATGCGTTTAAAGAAAATGTTGGCACTTGGGTGGTTGGAGCATCCCGTAACCTAAAAATCACAGGTTCGATACCTACAGTATAATAACTCATGAATCCACTCCTGAGTACCAGTTTCAGGTCGATATAAAAGAGTGATTATGATAAAATAAAAATAAAATGAAATTGTTCTGTCCACCTATGCTCTCTTTAAAGCCACCATAGTCCTTTAATAAAAGCAGTGCTTTTCCTGCATCGATCGGTTAGTTTGCTTATGGTTATTGTGTGACTTTGGTTACTTCGGATTCACCCAAGTCACACAATAACCCAACAAACTGATACCTGTGAGGTCAAATGACTGTTTTTGTCAAAGGAGTCTGGTGGCTTTCAAGAGAGCAGAGACAAAGGCTTCAGTTGCCCGTCGGGGAAAAAGGCTGTCCGACGGCAAGGTAAGGCAGTAAACATATTCAAAATGTAGCGTACACTTAAACTGATTAAACTTTTTTAGGTTGCTAAAATACATTTTGCTGACGTCCCCGTCCACAGCAGTACATTTCTTTACTGCTGGAACTCCTGTGTGTTTCTCCAATGTCAGGGCGTGCCGACCACCATCTACTGGAGGTGATACACTGACTATGGATAAGTACCTAATACAATCCCACTTCAAAAAATCCAAACTATCCCTTTAATTCCAATACTGTTGGATGTTACTAGAAACCACAGATGAGTTTAGAAGAGTACCACAACATTCAGTCAGTAACAAAACACTGCATCTATCTTTATATGGTGCGGCAGTAACTCAGTACCGTCAGGAATATAGTGGTTATAATGAATGTAACAGAAACAGCTTTATGCAGAGGTGTTGAAGGTACCATGGAAGCCGTAAGCCATGTTAACGGGCACGCTGGCTCTAGCCAGCTCTTCAAAAGTCTTTGCATCCAAAACCAGGAGGAATGTTCCTTTATCCTGGAGGAAAGAAATGATAGGATATATGATCAAAAACCACAGAGGACCAACACATCTTCGTGAATCATTTGTGAGTGGCTCAATGAGGCAATTTAAAAAAAAAAAAAAAAAAAGGGCTGAATAAAATAATCATTAAAAGAAAGCAATTTAGGAAATCTAAATTACCATATTCGAAATAATTAGAATTTGCTCTGCACACTCAAAGTCTACCACAGGGATGAATGACCGACTATATCAAACTGCTGCTGATCACGACACAGTTTAATTTTAGCTTTAATTCTCCTTTGACATTTGATTTGCTTTACGCCTGCATTTAATGTCTATTGCGATCTCTGTCTTTTTTTTGTTGTCTATTTGTCTTTTATTGTGAAGCACTTTGTGATGGCTGCTCTTGAAAGGTGCTGTATAAATAAACATACTTGCTACTTCATGTGCTTACAGAGAGGAGGTTAATAATACACTCGGACCTGGATTCAGGCTCATTGCCCGACATGCTGTTATGAAGGAGCTCAACAACAACACCTCCAGATCCTCAATCTTTAAATTATAGGATTTAAGTTTAATTATAGGAACTAATTTGCTTTAGTTATCTTTCATATGTACAAAAAGTCTGCAAACATTAACGTTAGGTTAACACAAACTTAAAGTAGCATTGTTTCTGCTCCAATTTCCAACAAAAATCCCATTGACAGAAATCTTGATAAAATATAATTTATTAATATATATTTATGTAAAAATGAATTGTAATCTTCTTTCTCCCTCTACATACCTAATACCATATGCTGTTTATATTACTGGCGCCTTTAACAGTGGCAGAAAATACATGTTCTACCATTATGCTTCTATGCTTTTACAGAGTTTGTTTTTCTGTTTGTAATTCGAAACTTTAAACGAGTAATATTCATTACGTGATGAATATGAATATTTAATTTCCCTTATGAATATTTATGATGGACTTTGTGTCCAGCTAATACCAGACTTAGTAGAGACAATGAACAGTGTTAAGGTCAACTTACAAAAACTCAAGAAACCCTATGCAACAGTTGCTCTAATGTTATAAAACATACAGTATAAAATAGCACATTATAACACTGAATGACTAGCACTTCTAAACCTTTTACAACATATTTCTCGTCGTGTGGGCTCTGTACATCTCCAGAAACCTGAGTCTTACCTGTGACGGGGTGAGAACCACAGAGAGGATGATACCATCGTCCTCCTCCACGGCATCAGGTGACGGCACAAACGCCGGCTCTGACGGGAAGAAACCCTTCTGGTACCAGACCTGAGGACACACACACACACACACACACACACACACACACACACAGAGTAAGTATATTATATTCACAAATCGAAGCTTATTGTTTCGTTTATTTTACCTTTACTATTTACAAATTTTAAAAGTAATTAGTGTAGATAATTTTCCATCGTATTGTTGGGCCATGAGTGATCAACAACTGCTTCAGTAGCTAAAGGCATTTTCCGATGATCGGCAAGGCTAAACGCGAACCTTACCGAGCCTGTTGCAGGCCACATGTTGGCCTTTGTCTCGGCTCAAAAACTGACATCGATAGAAAGATTTGGTCTCATACCTTCAGATTAATTCCACACCCGATATGTTATGATCCACTAAAGTTAGGCTCGATACAAGATGAATAAAAATGTGAATTCTACCTCTGTTTGTCAAAGGGAGAATTATTGTGTTATTGATCACATTTCTTCATAACATTTTTCCATGAAGAGGGCGATTTGATGTAGTGGTAAATACAGCCATTGCCCCAGAATGTACACACACACACACACACACACACACACACACACACACACACACAC
>CALSCE010007005.1:4000527-4053800 GCA_943593645.1 Bovichtus variegatus
ACACACACACACACACACACACACACACACACACACACACACACACCAACCTTGAGCGTCTTGTCCTTCAGGTCCATCTTGAGCAGAGAGTCTCCCACCAGGTGTCTGAAGCCACAGCCATAGAAATAACGGTATTGCCGTGTGTTATATCTCCCATAGTTGATCTGAGGGAACTCCAGGCCACCGTACTCGTGGAGGTCATCTCCATGGAGATCCTCGTGTTGGCAGAACACCTGTTGACAAAGAGCGGATCAACTGTCTATTGTCACTCATAATCAACAGTTTTTACTTTGGTCCTCTGGGGTGAGTTCACTGGGGCATTAGCTTCAGTGGATCCTCTGAATGGAGTTTTGATGATATGTATTTGTTATAACTCACAGAGGACGGACGGGTCCCGGAGGACGGATTCAGATAACTTGGTGTCTGCATCACTGAGGATTTATCGTGGTGTTGAAGAAAGCCTTTATTTTATTCTATAGTATTTGATTCTATTCCTCTTTTTCTCCATTTGATAGCTGCTTCTGGGGATAGGCACAACATCATTTCACTACACGTTGTATTGTGTATGTGACAAATAACGAAGATTTGAAGTTAGCTGTTAGTTAAACATTTAGGAGGTGAAAATGGTGACTGCTGTTGTAACTCTGGGACTGATTGTTCCCAATTACGGTGACACATTTTAAATAAGAATGAGTCAATCATTGTAGAAACAATCTGAAATAATATGAAGAATTTAATTGATTTGGTTGCTAATTTTGCATGTCCTCCATATGTACCTAGGAAAATAAATGACACAAATCACAGACTTTATGATTAGATTTCTATATTCAGCAATCCCATTACTGCTATATATTTAGTGGTAATGTCATGACATGTAAGTGGGTGTATTTTCCCCATTCTACAAGAAATGTCAGCATCCTAATGCATTTGTAATATTAATTCAAAAATATAATTTTTTTTTTTTTTTTTGAGAAGTCTACTGTATTTTTACTTTAATACTTGTAATGGAGTATTTTTACATCATGGTATTGCTATCTCTACTAAAGTAAAGGAGCTGAATACTTTCTCCAGCTCTATTAGGAGTGTTTTGCACAGCACACTATGAGCTGTCAGGACACATTTCTGAACAACTCACCTTATCTTTGCTGATTTTGACACACGTTGCTGCACTGGAGGGCCGCGTATTCAGGTTTTGGTCTGTTGGGGTTTCACCGCTCAGATGAAGGGGCAGGACAAAACGCCTCGGGAACGCCCTGCACATGGTGTTGTACACCTAGGAATGACACCAAACAGGAATGCAGTATGTGTGCATTTAAGGGATTCATCTCTTACACTGTGTAATTTTTGTTTCTCGGGTAAAAAAGACCAATTTAACACTGACATTGTTTTCTTCTTGAAGTACTTGGCGGCAAAAATAAATCTGGATTGCTCTGATGATATCCAACAGTGTGTCTCAGGGTGCATTTTTTTTTGTTATGTAATTATAACTGACCTCGTCTAATGCGTCTCCCGACTTGCGCAAGTTCTGGATGAGGTAGTTGTTGATGGCTTGGCCGTCATCTGAGCAGCACAAGTCAACCATCAAGAATCCATCCTCCTCGAAGGCGTTGATCTGATGGAAGGTGGAGATGGCTTTGGTGTGGTACTTCACCGAGCTGACCTGCGGAACAGAATACACCATTAGACGATCCGGTATCTAAAACAGGCGGATGTTCCTCCACGAATCGTCATGATCACATCTCACCTCGCCTGTACGCTTGTCAATGAGATGGAAGACAGTTTCCTGCTTTGGATCCCAGTAGATGCCGTCGCTCAAAGCCTTCCCCCTCAGCTTGCATGTGACTATCTTCAGAAGGTCCATCTTAATTGGCTGCTCAATGAACACCACGTAGTTCTCTGACATGGCTGGAAGCAGGAGAAGGGTGTTACCGAGCTTTGTGGCCGACGGCGGAAACATGAAAGATCCAGACCCCACTAATGAATAATATATCCAGGAGTGCTAACTTACCAAAGCTGTGGTAGTAGGAAGGTTGGGACTTGTTTTCAGGCACAATAGAACAAAGTATTTTGGCTCCTTGTAGGGTTTCTTTGGCATCCGCCTTCTCAGGAGGCACTTTGATGATGTTGTACATGGCTCCTGGAATAGCCGGGATAATACGTTTTCATTATAAAGGAGGATGAGAAACAGATCATTCAGCTGTTGAGTGACGTCAACCTTAAAAGAATTACACACCAACAAAAGGACCATTTGTATATCAACTACTCCCCGTGTTACCTTGGATTCTTGAGGAAAACGTTGTTTTTCATGCCTCCACGTTGAACGAAGAATCCAAAAACGTAGAAAATTCTTGGTGAATTGAAGTAAATGTCAATTATCCAGTCGTATGCTCACTACTTCCCAAACATGCGTTTCTGCTAAGCCCTTACTATTTAAAACACTTTAGCATAAACAGTCTCACGCTTGTGTAGCGCCTGCCGAGTTGTGTGAGAGATGTAAACAGATTTTTTTGGGTATAGTTTTGCCCCCATTTACTTCAGTTCATCAAGACTTTTCTCCGCTTTTGGATTCTTCGTTCACCGTGGAAGAAATTCAAAGTTAACACAGGGTGAGCCACTGATATAGAAATGGTCATTTTGTGGGTAAAATGTTCCTTTAATGTGGGTCTTGTAGACATCGGGACTGACCTTTGCTTCCATAGGAGTTGCCCATATTGTAGGCGGTACCATCAGGGTCATAGTGTGGGTGAGCGGTGGCTCCATTAACAGCAATGAACTTGCTCCAGTCTACCTACAAAATATAGCAGAGAAAGATGGCAAGATGATGATTATGGCTGATATAACTGGACTACAAGGCTTATAATATGTGTATATATATATATATAACATAATTATTGACACTGGTATTCATTTTAATATCTATTGCTCCTTGATGATCATAATAGTACCTTTTCCAATGTTTCTAAGTTCTCCGGGTTCACTTTATGTATGAAATTTGTCTCCGTGCTGACATAGTAATCACCCTTGTATTTCACAAAGCTCACACTTGCATTGTCCGTGGGCTCTGTAACAGAGAGAAACACAGGAGTGTTGGCCTTTTAAATGAAGTGTTCCTCCTTTTAATAGAAATCTTAGTAAACCTTTGTTGCGACTTGCAGTTCCACAAAAAAGTCCAGTGGGAATGTGAAACATTGAGTACAGTTAATGCCCTCTGTACTTCCCCACTTTAGCACATGTTATTATGTAACCTTAGTGTAAACAGAGTACTTTAGAGCCCCCCCCCCCCCTTCCCCACCAAGCTGGTCTTACTGTGTTTCATTATTATGTTATAGGAAGAAAGTGAACCAACATTCTTGCACAATAAGTCAACAAACCAACTAAAGTTGACCGTCCATGAACCCTCGCCTTTGTCACATTATCTGTTTGTACTTTACCTCTTTCCTTTCGGATTGTCTTTACTCACCCATCATCTCAAAGCGGGACAGGAAGCGCTGGAAGAAGTTTTTACAGGGGTCGGGCATGGCGAGGGTACCAAATTCTGACATGATGATGCGGTCCTTTTCACTATTGTTCTTGTAGGCGTTGCTTTGCAGGAAGCGGCTCATGTACGTCACCTGGCCTTTATGGATGTTGAACTGGTGTAGCATGGCCATCCCGTCAAACCAGTGGTTGTAGCTATAAAGGAATGTACACGTAAAAGCTGAAATCACGTCTAATTGGAAACTTTTCCGTTTGTGTTGTTGTGCAGATGTTTCTGACGCACTGTGTGTTTCCAAACTCAAACTTCCCCGGGCCGTTGCGGAGGAGGTTGCCGTTGATCCAGAAGGGAATGGTGCCTTGTACCTCAGTGGAGATTGGCTCAGGGGTCTCTTCTACAGAGCGGACCAGAGGTTCAATTGTCTCCAGTCCTTTCAATGCGTGCCTGATGCCTTCCTTGGCCTTGCCATTGTCGGCAGGCTTGGCATCATCTGTCGGAAACACATATAGGTACAGTATTATACCCATATTGTTTTTTGGTGGAGACCAAACATGTCTAGTGAATACAATCAATAAAATACTTTTTAGAAGTAGGAGCCCTCATTTTGTGCAAGCAGATAACGCATGATGCACTTGATTGTACTCTGCACCCAAATGTAAACAAGTTCATCTTTCGATCCCTCCCCTGTGAACATGAGAACTCCTCCTGTGTCATGTGGCTCACATGTGAAGCAGTAAACGTGGAGCTTGTTGCAGCGCTACATTTGGGGGGAAAGTTTGACTCTGCTAAAGTTCAGAGAAATAACAGCGCCTTGTGTTGTTTGCCTTCACTGTAGCGTTGGTCTGACAAACCTCCCCAACAACTTTTTGAATAATGAAACTAGTGTGAAGTCTCAGCTCCAATGTTACCATGCAATGATCACATAAACCCCTCGCTAGAGCCAGGGAGTGGCAGTAGTACTGTTTGTTGTGATCAAAACTGCTCTGCCTCACTTTTGGCAGTCTAAATCTCCTGAGGGCAAACCAACCGATGGCAGAATAAAAGCTGATTTGTCTGTATTATCTTAAAAATGCAAACTGTTCAAATAAAAATCACATTCGATCTGACAAAAATAAAAACACTGATGAAAAGGCGGAAAAGCACGGTAATTACAATTATTTAAACCAATTAACATGCAACTTGTAGTAGCCTGCAATAGCAACTGGAAGATGAGCGTGACAGAAAAATATTCGACAACCCTGTTAAACTGCACCATGAAGGAGTGTTAGTTATGTAAGTAACATCTGTAGAGGAAGCAGTCATGGAGGCGTTCTCACTGTATACAGTGGGCTATACCTTCTAAGCATTTCCTGTACGCTTTGACTGTATATATTGCGATTACAACATACTGTCAATACTACATTTACCTAATAACAGTTCTGATCCTATTAAAAAAAACATGTAGTCTGTAAATATTAAACCTCACACGACAGAGAGCAGAACAATATGTCCTGTCTGTGCAGTTTAGATCACCACGCTGTTTACTCTACAGCAAAAATACAGTAATAAAGATACAGCAACGACCCTGGATTTCTAAATATGTAAACATGTTTCAGCGATAACGGTGTGATGTACGTGGGTCTTAAAATATATCAGCGCTGCCTGCAATAAGTCCGCACCGAAACCATATGCAGGTGAATAAACTGCTCTCTCTTTTTTTTTTTTAACTTTCTTTTTTTTTTTTAAATATCTGTACAGTAAAACGTGAACCAAATTGAAGAGCCTTACCTAAACTCTCGAGCTTCACAGGAGGCATGTCGGCGAGTAACGTGGATGGATACAACTGCTGCTTTTTACATCAGCGTCCTACTGCACGCACGTGAACTGCGTGCAGCAGCGCTATTACATAATCGGTGAGGTAAGCAAGGATTTAAAAAAAAGAAAAAGGTTTTAAGCATGCGCAGGGCACATTCGAGCACTTCTTAGTATGCAAGTCGATTTTTGTAAGTGCGCCGGCACGATTTATTAGATTTGTGTGCAAGGTTTATTAGATTTCCGCACGAGGGGGGACAGAATGTGCACGTGAGTTGTGTAACTGCATTTGAGCCAGCAATGGTCCCTTTTGGCATTCACTGAGGGGAAACTTAGTCTAAAGGTGGTGAGACCAGTTATAGAGCGTGTTTTTGTAGAGTTGACCCTGCTTCTACTTTCAAAATAAAAGCTAAGAATGTGGTCATTTGAACCACTGGATGGACAATGAATGTTTGTATTATCTTAAAAATCCAAGTGTGTTCACATGAAAATCACAATCAATGCGTTGGCAAATTATTACGTTTTTTTTTTGTTATTTTTGAGTGTCAAATTAAATTGAAAGTATAAAGTTAACTTCGTGTTAACTACTATGTTTAGTGTGATTTTCTAAACCATATCTTAGAGTTGTCTCATTTCTTCTTTTTACATTATTTTGAATCATTTTGAGAGAGAAATGCATTAGAACCATTATAATAAAAAGATTTATTAGGTTCATTTTCACTTCTGCAGCCCTCTGAAGATAAATAATTACCAACGTGTAATTATTTATGTATGCGTTTGTTGATTCATTTCAGCATTTATTTATAGATTCATTATTTTATTCATAAACTGATATATTTCTGTATTTATTTAAAAGTTTTTGCAACCACATGACATGAGCCCACAGATCTGTGAACACTTGGGGCTGTGTATGTTTGCTTGCTGGCATGTGAAATGGACACCTAACAGCTAGTTATCTGTCCATATGGGCTGTGTGTCTATCTTGACTTGCAGACTGACCCAGATAATCCTTGTTGGAGGATTAAAGCAATGTCCTGAACAAGGAGCAGATCGTATATGGCCTGTATTCGTCTTATAAATCTCCTATAACCTTTCAGGTAACGTATGTTTTACTGTCTCCCAGCTGGTTTTACAACGGGGGTGAATATTCTTAATAACTGTGGTATCATGTCAGTAGGCTGTAGGCCAGCTGCGTATACTAGTTGTACCATCGGCCATCTGCTAGGTGTACAGTAGATGTGTAAACAAGGTTTGCCAGAGGCGTTTCAACAAAGGTTTAGTCAAAGTGCCAAAAAAACAAACAATAAAACAGTAGCTTCAATACTACAGCTTGAAGTCAGAGGCTGATTACAATGTTACACTGGTTTTTAAATAGTTTGCTGTTGGCATATTTCAACTACAGTGCAGTATACAGTGACTATTAATACTCATAAACCAAGTATTATAATGATAATAGAATACATATGGCTATCTGAATTCATACCTTATAGAACATTTCAGTGATGGAGAGTAACTAAAGTATATTTTGAGGTACTTTTAGGGCACTTTACTTGAGTAACATTTAAGAGAAAAATATTGTACCTTTCCCTGCACTACATTTATTTAAGAGCTACAGTTACTATTTACTTTTCAAATCAATATTTTACATATAGAACATATGATCAGTTTATAAAATATGATCCATTGTTACAGACTAAACTACCAAAAGTCTATAAAGTAGTTCAAATGAGCATTAAAGTACCACTTACATATTAATACATCAATAATTATAATTCAATAATGTCATAGTATAACATTACCAGTAGCCACTCTGCATTATGAGTACTTTAAGTTTTGATACTTTAAGGCAATGCAATGCAAGTTCATTTATATAGCACATTTCAGCAACAAGACAATTCAAAGTGCTTTACATAAAACATCAAAAGCATCAAGACAATGTGCAAATTAATCACATTATAAAAGATCATTCAAGTACAATTTAGAATACAGTGAATGTTTTGCTTAAAACAGTCTCACTTGGAATGATTTTTTAATTAGCAATATTATAGGCTGATTAGTTAGAGAGAAACAAAGTTGTTAGGTCAGTGTTTTCAACCTGTTTAAAATATGAATGTGTCATTGTTGGTACTCTACAGTGGGAATAAATAAGTTATTTGTCTCAGTTCAAACAATAATGTTCCAAATGATATACGGCAGAAACACAGTATCAGCTCTGCAGGTATTCATGTAACAACAAAGCTGCAAAGGTAAGCCGATTAGTCCATTGACAGAAAACAAATCGCCAATTATTTTGATAATTAATTAAATGAGTTATACTTTTTAGATAAAATGCCCACATTTTCTGGTTCCAGCTTTTCCATTGAGGGGATTTGCTGCTTTTCTCTGTTATTGTCATATCATTGTAAGTGACTGTCCTAAACAGGATTTCACCTTGAACTGTGTGAAACTGGAATGGATGGAATTTTCCCACTTTTCCGCAAAATGTAATATACCAAATGATGGAGCGAGAAAATAGTCAGATTATTAAAAGATTATATAATAGTTACAGCTCAAAACAACAGTAAAAAGTCCCATCAACATGCAGCAACATTGTGCAATCAAGGCTACTGGCTTTATCATGTGAGGATTTAATCAGTGTTGTTTTGTTCTTTGTGCTTGTTATATAACAGGATATATTATTGGTTTTTTTTCTAACAGGTCACATTTCACCTGCTGACTGTAATGCCTTCCACAAAGAGCTCTGATAATTGGACTTTTTCAGAGGTTCTTGGGCAGCGGAGGCTGTTGGGGCTCGGAGTTCTGCTGGCATGGCTTGTCCTCTTCCATCTCCTTGTTAACGTTTGGCTCCTCTGCATCTTCACCAGTCTCTTGGTGGTTCTCGGGGGTTGGCTCGGGTCCCGTGCCATACTGGACGCAAACAGCCTTCTCCACTTGGAGCACTTTTTGCCTCTTGGCAAAGTTAACCCGCCTCTGTATTCTCCTGAACATGAGTGGAGGTTGAACCACGAGATCCACAGCGCCGTCCACAAAGCGGTGCGCGACTTTGTGTCCTCCTGGTATCGAACTCTGCTGCCAGAGGTGGAGGGGGAGTTTGAACGTGCGGTGCGTAATTCGATGCTGGAGTCAGTGATGGAACTGAAGGAGCGTGCGCGGCGAGTGGACAGAAAAGCGCTGGTTCAACGTCTGCTCGAGCTGTATGGCTGTCACCTGCAGAGCTACATGACGGCAAGACACATACAGTCAACGCAAAAGGAGAACATTACCCTCTGGCGGCTCTACAGTGAAGTAGATGCCCCTCACCCAGCTGTGAGCAGTGCGGCCGCTGAGCTCAGCTACTCCAGAGCTCTCGTTAACCTCGTCTTACATGTGCTTGTTCCCTACCCTCAGATGGAAACCAGGACTGGAGGTTACATGGTTACCGAACTCATCACCTGCAACGTGCTGTTGCCACTCATAAGCAGGGTGTCCGATCCTGACTGGCTCAACCAGACCATTGTGGACGTAGTCACCAGGTCCAGAGAACCACAGGACATCAATGTGGATGAGCTCCCAGCTGCAGATGCACTATACAGATGTCAGATCCAGAAGGAGTCCTGGATCACCTGCAGGTCACTGTTGTCTTCTGATCAAGCCGGCCTCACCAGCAGAAGCGCCTCTGACCTTGACGATCAGCAGAGCCAGAGTACCATGTCGGAGAGGGATTCCTCGCAGAGCAGCATGGTTAGCCTGGCGTCTGCTGGGAAAGTAGAAGGTTGTCACTCAGGTTTGCTCCCACCATGCAAACTGACCTGCTGTTCACTCACGTCTGGCCACTTCTCCCACTCACCAAAGTCCAAAATGATTTCATTGGACTCCTTAATTCAATCAGACTCTGAGGATGACCTGACAGGAGGCTTTTGTGACTGTGGCCCTCCAAAGAATTTCTGCAACGTGATGACTTTAAAGGACGATGAGGCGATCGGCTGCTTCGGCCCCCTGAAGAATCTTGGGCCGAAGGTGGTGGTGCCCGAGGACTCCCAGTGGCCAGCGGGTATAGCCCAAGAGAAATCCCCAACGTCTCCAACAAACAGACTTTGTCTAACCTCCTGCAACTTTGACACCATCAACATCCAAGCTGCGCCTATGAACATCCAAAACATGCAAATTTCTGGTACTGTCTCTGCGATGGAGCAGCGCGGCACAGGCACACATCCCTATACTCTCTACACTGTGAAGGTAACGCCACCTCCTACTTCCTGATATTTGAACATGTGTTATTGATTATCACACATTAAGCTTCACTTTCTGTTTTGCAGTTTGAGAAAATGGCTGAAGCAGAAAACTGTGGCACTCTGCAGCCGGCGTCCTGTCACACTGTCAACCGGAGATACAGCGAGTTCCTTAACTTGCAAACACGGTTAGAGGAGAAGCCCGAAGTCAAGAAAGTAATAAAGAGTAAGAAATTATCGTCCACTTTAATTAATCATTGAACTTTAGTGTGTCAAGACAGACGGAATATTTGCAAATCAATGTCATGAATTTCAGATGTCAAAGGCCCAAAGAAAATGTTCCCTGACCTCCCATTTGGCAATGCAGACAACGACAAGGTTGAAGCCCGTAAAAGCCAACTGGATACTTTCCTTAAAGTAGGTATTCATAACTTCTGTAATGAAAAGATTTCTGTGATTCTATAATTTGATTGATTTTTTTTCTTAGCAATTAAGCAGTATTCCTGAGACATCCAACAGTGAGGACATGCAGGAGTTCCTGGCTATCAACTCAGATGCTTGCACATATTTTGAAAGGAGGCCTTTTGTCAAGTCAAGGATTGATAAGGTGAGAACGAATGTTCATACTGTAGATCTTGTGAGGACAGACTGCCATTGTAAGAAACATAGTTTATCATTTCTTTGATAAAATTAAATAAAAATGAACGACATCCGCCAAGGCCATTTCCATAAGTGAAAAACGTTGCATGTATCTGCCCTGTGATTTGTGCTCCAAATTTGAATGGGTTCTTCCGTGGGCCATGCTCACACTAGGTTTCATGGAAATCGAGCCATTACTTATTCCGTATTCCTGCTGACAAACAGACCAACCCAAAACATAACCTCCTTGTCGGGGGCAAGAATGTAATCAAATCTTAAAGGAATAGTTTGACCTTTTAGGAAAGACTCTAAGTCTCTTTCTTGTCAAGAGTAAGATTAGAAGAATAGTTGAAGATTGATGTCTGTATATGTATGAACATGAATTAAATATGAATCTGAAGCTAGGAGCCGGTTAGCTTAGCTTAGCATAAAGGCTGGAAGCCAGTGGAATCGCTAGCCTGGCTCTGTCCAAATGTAACAAAATCTGCCTACCAGCATCTCTCTTTTTTATATTTTTTATTCAATGGAAAATGTGATCTATGTATTGTCTTCTTAATTATCTCCTGTCTTCTCATCTCCAACTTGATTGCCATTAAAGATGATGGAAAATGCTTTAGACACCTTGAAGACAGCTTTCCCTCATCCTGAGCCCCTCAGTCCAACGGAGGACCTTGAGGGAGATGCAGATGGAAGAACAATGGACAGTAGAAAGTATATGTGAGAGCTCCCAAATGTCTGCCATGATGTGACCCCTTAAGAAGAAAGCAGCGTCCACTTGTGACCCTTCATCACAGTCTGTGTTTGCCCACAAGTTGTGACCAGATCAACCAAAGAGTCATTTCCCCTCTTAGATTGAGTCATTTGAAGAAATCTTAGATGTTTTAAGAGAACATAACCCAGGGAGAAAAAAGCAAATGTTAGAGAAAAATTTATATATTTTTGTTTTATGTTTTTCCTTGTGTCTTATCTACTTATCCCCCAGGTTTATTTTCAACTGAGTTCAATTTAAACAGTGCAGGATGTTAAAACAAATCCCTACAGAGTACACTTAAAGCTGGAGTGGGGGACTTTCCTACGAAATGTCCAAGAAAATGTCTGTATTGGATGCTCCATATAAAAAAAGAAACTCGCCGTTCAGAGGAAGGATTATAGTAAAAAAAAGAAAGCGACAAGAGTGTTCCTGGGGTTGGTGGAGAAGCGTCTAGCTCACCTGCAGGCATACGTCATAAGTAGCTTCGACAGTGTTTGTGTAATTGCACTCACTGCCAGAGGAGGCGACAAAAGATCCTCACTCCAGCTTTAAGGATACTTTGAATGATCTTTTTTGTCCGGTATTCTTATGAATTTGTAAGTGTTTTGTTTTTGAATTTCTGGTTTTGTGTTTCACGCATCAGGAGGCTTATGTTCCCAAGCAAAATTTCCCCATCTCTCAATATACCTGACCTGCACCCTAAAGTGACATACTGCTTCAGTGAAGGCAGCGCTGTAAGTTACAATACTGTAATCTCTATCACTATCTCTGATTGATAAATGTTTGTCTGAAACAACATTTGTTTTGCTTTGTTCATTACAGGTCCTCAATGGAATGTCATTGTCTGGCCTGGAGAGCTTCGTCCAAGAGCAGGAGAGACTTTTATGTGGGCCAAATGGGAAAGACACAGCCAGGCAGATCTGTGAGCAGCCAAGCAAGGACAGGAAGACTTCAGGGAAAACTCATGGGACAGGTTCATATTTACACAACAGTCTTGTCCTAGTTAGTTTCATGCATAATGAAGTGCTGCAATCCTCGCAGCCCTGTAGAATCAACGTGCAGTAACTCAGCAGCACCACTTGGGTTCAGCAAAACTCCACTGTGTGTTTAGATATTTGAGTATTCTAGTAGTCACATTAGTCCCAGGTCAGTATGTCAAATGTGTTTTAAGGTGTTGCTGTGAATGCATTCTGTGTGTTTGTTGCTGTGCACTGCAGACACAGCTGTGGCAGATGTTGCTTTGAACATTTTGTGTCTGCTGATGAAGGACCAGTGGAGTTGGCTGTGCACTGAAAACATACAGAAGACCATCAGACTGCTTTTTGGCACCTTCATTGAGAGGTAAGAGTTTTTTTGTAACTAGTCGTGGAATGTAACTAAGTACATTTACTCACGTTCTGTACTGCAAGTACAATTTTGAAGGTACTTGTACTTTACTTGAGTACTTCCATTTCTTGCTACTTTATCCTTCTACTCAAATATTGCATTTTTAACTCCACTACATTTATTTGATAACTTTAGTTACTTTGAAGATTCAGATTCAAATTAATAATACAAAATTTGATGATGCAAATGATGTATCATTATAGATTAAGATAAAACTTTATTGATCCCTAAGGGAAATTCACAAGCTACACGGCAGTATATAAAGAAAAAATTGAGTACATGTACTTTTTATACTTTGAGTACATTTTGATGCTAATATTTTGCAAGTATTAAGTATTTTAAATGCAGGACTTTTACTTATAACTAGGTATTTCTACACTGACTATAGTCCACCACTGGCTGTAACATGTAAATAACTTATTTTCTGATATCCTGAAGATGGCAGGAGTGCTGATATGATTTTGTTATTTTTTTTAAATAGTCTATAATCACATGTTTATTAGAATGATCATGCAGGTTTACTGCAGTTGGTACTACTTACACATGGAAGTATGTGACTGCAGACCTATTTTGCTCGCAGTTGACATTGCAATCTTGGGGGCGAGGGGCGATGCAGTACTTTGGGGGTTCCAGTGTAGTGTCAATCAACGGGTAGCAAGTAGTGTTCATAAGCTAATGTAAGCTATTAAAAAGATAAATCATCGTCAGACGATAACTGGCGGGTTTGGAGATTGCAATTGGCCAATGCATTCTGCCTTTTTTGCTCTCCACACGGACTGTTTACTTGCATTCAACCAAAGCCTGCTCAAACAAGATCGGTCAAAATCTTGTCCCATTGCCTACTTATTCTTCATATGAATGCAGAATCTGTTTAAAGAGATTAATGACATTGTGACTCTCAATTATTTCCCCTTCATACAGCTGAACATCCAGACGCTGGGTCCTCTTCTAGTATATGAGGCACTAAAAGTGGTTCGTAGCACACAACTGCTGCATGACATTCTCTCAGATTGCCTTTCAAAATATTACTTTAAAACAAAAAAAATTCAATGTTTATGCCTCACTGGGAATCTAGAATTACCACTGGGCTTGTTATTACCACAAGGTTTGTGGGAACTGTGCTTGTCTATTCTCTAGTGTCCTGCTGTCATTAACTGATTACACAGGCCTCCATTTTTTTACTTGACATATGCCTCTGGGAGTGTTAGGGTTCACTAATCGTGTCAGCAAATAATGTTCATGCTCTTGCAATGGTTTATAGATTTAAGAATGCTTGTTTGTGTTGCTTCCTCTACTTGTGTGCATGTCTTTCTTTCCTCCTAATCAATCAAAGCATGTTTGTATGTACTGTACTGTATATGTATTTGCCTTCACTTGCTTGTTCTACATAGTGGCTGATATCTGGCAGATAAAAAGCTCATGCACAGAAGAACACTATTGCATTAAACGACTGATTCTGTTTTAGATGGCTGGATGTAGGAGTCGCCCACCTTACCAGTGCCCCCTGCTGGGTGATTTACCTACAAGTGCTGCAGGAAGCTGTATGGCCAGGCGGTACACTGCCTGCTCAACCACGGCCAGAGCGTAGTGCTGCAGAAAGAGAGGAAACCAAGGAGCAATGTCTGGACTGTCTAATGCAGCTGCTCCCAGGTACAGTATGTAGCAGCTGTTGGAATCAGATGGTAGCTGTCTGAATGCTTGATAAATGATAATTTAGATTTTTCTGAAGCCATGTTTCTCTCGTTATTTGTGCCGGAGCAGAGCTCATCACTGACCTGCTGGGAAGTGAGAAGTACAGACTGAGCTTGGAAACCATGCTGGAGTCTTTACAGGATCATCAGATAAACAAGTGAGTCAACAACCAAGCTGTCGGGTAAACATACGTCTGATTCTGATGTTTTAAGAATGCTACATTTGCGAGCTTACAAACTGTATAGTGTATACAGGATATGAATGTCTCTGGTTATCATATCTATAATACACTAAACTGTATACCTACTAGGGGTGTAATGCAATCTGTATATGTTTATGTCACAAAAATATCTGTATTTGTATTCGGATCATACCGAAAGTGGGCGTGACTTGCAGAAATGGTCTTATCCGTTTTATTTTAACCATTAAATAGTTTTCTATTACATTTATACTCCTCAAACATATACTGTATCTATATATGTTGAGCTGCCAAGGAAATAGCATAATATTTTAACCATGTTCCTAAAACATTTGTTTGAACCCCAACAAAAATAAAAGAAGTCAACCTAAACTGTGTCTGAATTAAATGGTGGGTAACTGTTAATGGTCCTGGTGGAAAATAAAATGGGAGGTTGGTGGAAAAATACATGTCAGAACTGTCTTTTGCCATATTGCATGATTCTCTTGGAATGGAGGCTGTGTTTATAATGGGAGGAGGCCCAGATTAATGTAAAGTTGGTCAGAAGTGTCTATGATGAAAAACAAGAACGCTATTGACAAAGAAAAGGGTTATAACAGCTCACGTGGCACTATATAATAATAATTAAAAAAGGAAAGTGTGTATGCAGTGGTGGGAGATCCAGAATAAAATTGATTTGGTTTGAAATGTCCATGAAAAAAAACAATAAAGCTATTCCCCAAATAAAAGAAAAATCTCCCTTGACCTTTAAGTATGCACTTTTAAGATGCTCCCTAACTCCTCAGTTTCCTGTCTACCGTCAAGTCCCGCACAGAACCATAAATCACGCAATAATAAATACAATACATCTGCTCTATTGAACAAATAATGACAGTATCTTATTTTCCATATAAGCATCTGTATTAATGACAGTTGATGTCAAACGTCATTAACCTTGTTTGTGTGATTAGGCATCTGATCTACTGCGTCTGTGACCTGCTGCTGGGGTTTCTGATCCCGGAGTCGTGCGACGAAGCCTTCCAACTGTCTCTGCTGCAGAGCCTGGCCAAAGACACAGAGAGGGACAATCCTCACACATGATCAGCACATGATAACACATTGGTGGATAACTTACAGTACATGTGTATGAGGGTTGTGGCATATTCATAATGGCCTGGAGCCCTTTTTTTGTGACTTGCTGGAACATAAAGATGAAATTTGTTTGTATTTATGAAACACATCAGGAGAAACCAGTTGGTTGTGTATTACCCAATCAATCATCAACTACTGTTCTTATGTGCAGTTGGCTCATGGGATCTAGTGCAAACAATGTACATTTTTTTAGGCAAAACAGGCATGTGGCCTGTAACTATTGCTTTTGGTTTTGTTTTCATATGTTGCATAGGCTTTCCATAGAGCCTGGTGAAATGAAACATAACATCTCTATATTTTTCAGATTTCCATTGAAATATGACTTTTTTATGATATTTCTTAACCCATCAATTGATGTGTTGAACTGTTTTTATGTGTAAAATATATTTTGTTTTAAGATTGTTGGTGTTTTATTTCTTTTATTTTCTCAGCACGATCAGTACCTTCAGCTGAGCGAAAGCATTTGTTTTTACAAAATAGTCTTGTGTAGCTTTTAAGTAAAACTTTAAAGCTGGATTATCACAATAAGAGTTTGTATTGGCATATGCAGTGAAGTTTGAGGATGTCTCGACCTGCTTTTACCCGACGGTCTGTGGGAACCATCCCTGAATGGATAAATTCAGACCTAACATTAAGAACACTATATGTGAGAAAAGACTTTACGATTTGACTTGTATAATTTCAATGATTTACGTAAGATCCCAGACTGAAAGTTCATCAAGAAAAAAGACTTAACATAAGTGAGTGCAGATAATGTTATATAGTCTTCTCATGTTCTTTTGATCGTCACCAGCCTTTGAAAAAGACTCGCTGCTTCCCAGACATCAGACCTTTGATGAAGCTATACTAGTGTGAAAGATTAACACGTCACTGCATGACTTATGAAACCAGAGGGAAACATGTTCCTTTTATATTTGATTTAAGTGCCACATTAAGAAAGAATGAGGAACAGCATCTGCAGTATGGAATGTTTCCATATGGCAACATAACATCGTCACCCACAAAATATGAAGCCAATTTTTGCGGTGATAAAAGTTTGCTCAAATTAATGTCATTCAAATGAATGTATTTTGGTCTGTTTCAGGGTCTTTGTGCCATATATGCAAAGGCATAACTTCACCTGTGTGCATCCTGAATTAGGCCTATCCAATCAAATAGGGATATTTTGTAAATTTGATTTGTTTTCTGGACATATAGTATAGTGCATAACTAGTATTTTCTGGCCAATCAAAATTCTGGAATATACAAATAGGACATTGACGTTAACTGCTCATTTTGTTAACTGTTTCGGGAAGATTTATGTAATCAATTTTTGTCTCCACACTTGACTCTGAAGTCTTCCCTTTCCTATGCAAATGTATTGTTTGGCTTAATCTTCAACCAAAGCAAATCAATACTATATCATCACACTGATTTATTAGTTTGCAAAATATCATAAACCATCCTTTTTCATTTTTAAGAACACAATCAAACAATACATTGCATCAATCTTCTGTTTTAAAATAGGCATTATCTGTTTATGTTTTTTATGGTGTGTTTTGTTTTTCTTTGCGCTGCTCTACGCACCTGTTATGTGATGCGAGGAGTCGAGGCTCGGAAGCATTACGATTTTGCAGTAAAATTAAAACAATGGCCGCTATGAAGTTGTATTAATGAATAAATCCAAGCAAATATCCACAGCAAGAGATTTAAAGGAAGCACAGTTGATGGAGAAGGAAGTAGGCTGCACGAAACAAGTGAGAATGTGGCTAAATGACGCTAAAACGCCAAACAACGTCTGCATGGATGGAACTACCCGAGTTGCCCCCAAACTATTTCCCCAAAATAATTTCACTCCTAAGAGCCCAACTTCCAGCGCCATGTTGCAGTGTGGAGAGTCTGTTTTATACAGCCAACAGCATTAAAGCGCGTCTATGAACAACTTTACTGTCACTGGAACATAACGTTGGCTTCAAATCATCTCCATATTCAACTCAAAACGCTACTTTTAACTCGATTCCTTTAACTGTTTGATGGTGTTTGTTTAGCTCTGTTTGGTTTTTCTCTGGCTTTGTTGTTTAGGTCTGCACATCTCAGCGTCACCTCTTACTCTGATAGCTTATCACAGCCTGCCAAGTGCATGTTGGAGCCTATTATATCGTGCCTGTGCTTCAGGTCTCGTAGTAATATAGATAAATAAAAGAAATATGACCGTTAATGTTGTTGTGTGGTATCCCTTTATTGCATTTGGGAGCATTGCTCATGGAAAATGTAGACTTTGAAAAACAAAATACCTAGGCCAGTCCATTTTCTTTCACAGGCCTGCTCAAATGTTGTGCATATACAACTGTTAACACATGATCTATTTTAAGATTACGGTTGTTCAGTATTGTACATTACCACAGCTATGTCGGACTTGAGTGAGCATCACCTGCATCAGACCTTATAAGCCCTGCTACATTACATTTCAGTGGTTTTGCCCCTTTTTTGTAGTTGTTTTTGAGTCTCTCTTGCAGTCATTGTGTGTCTCTTTGTGGTTGTTTTGTCGATTCCTAGTGTTTTGAGTCTCTTTGCATCTCTTTGTAGTTGTTTTGGTCTCTTTGTAGTTGTTTTGGTCTCTTTGTGGTCATTTTGAGTGTCTTTGTGGTTGGTATGTGTCTCTTTCAGTCACATTTTGTAGGTGAAGGCCAGCAGGGGAGGGATTAGTGAAAGGGCCGGACACAGGTCCAGGTCAGGCCCTTTCAGTAATCCATCCATTTGTTTTGCTGTGTGTCCTGTGCAGAGAGTTAATGATGTGCCCTGGGTCATCCATTCTAAAGAGGAAAAAGGTTTCAACCTTATTAATATGGCTAAGGTTTGTGTTTGTTAGACATAAACCCTTTGATGATGTTAACTTTGTTCGTGAGAAAGCATTGTTGTTCTCATGTCATGTGTTCCTACCACAACATGTTGACCACCTTGAGGGAATATTTGATTTTCTTCGAAGTTCTCAGTAGATACTGAAGAAAAACGGATGCTTCTGCCAAAATCAATAAGTCACTTTATTACAAACAAGCTGAAAAAGATCTGACGCAGTTGGAATCAATTTAAAGCTCAAAGGTTTTTGGTCAAAACAGGCAGTTTTGTCAAAATCACCATGCTACAGTGCATACGTGTCATCCCTTTATCACTTAGCTCATCTGTAATAATCTGGTTTAATGAAAAACATTTTTCTTTCAGTTTATTGTTGTGTTTCTGTTCCTGGCAGTCGGATGCAATGGGTGCTTTGTGTAACAGAAATACAATACAATGCAATCTGTGTACAATGCAATACAATAGTCCTGCAACAAACACTACCATTGTGAAGCTTGAAGATGACACTTTTGTCTAAAACGTGAAGTTGTATACAGGGTGGACACGATAACGGGAACAACACAATGCAAACGTGCTCTAACCGTGTGGTTTTCCACATGTAAAAACTTGTAAAAACTTGTGATAGATGTAAGTGTATAAATGATCGCCCTTTGTTTCCACGTGCAGTTCAGAAGGACTTCATGAATTGGATCTGAGAAACATTTAGCACAAACCACTTCCTTTCTCATGAAATCATGGGCTGATACTGGCGGGCTCCCACCTCCTGTCTCATGCTTTGGCACGTCACTGGTAACCAGAGGAGACAAAACGCTGAAGCTGCATTGATGGTGGCCCCATACGTCTCAAAGTAAAGCAGCTGTGTTTTCAACACAACCCTCAGTGGGACACACATCTGTGAAATTTCACAACTAATCTCTGACTGCTAAAGCCTCAAATGTATCAACTGCTAATAATGGATTAATTGACTCATTCCAACTGGGTTTAGGGATTTCTTTTTTATTTAATTAAAAATATCTTACACTTATTTGATTGAGTTAAACGATGAAACTCTAGAATCAACACTTGAAATAGGTTTTCACTGCCTCATTGTCCATCTCCAGCTGAATCTGGAGAATGTGTGAATGTGAGGAGGCTATCATTACAAAACAAGATTTGTATTTCTTTCTTTTTTTCTTTTTTTTTACAAAGACTATAATCACTATTTGGTTTCAGATCTAAATGATTGAACATTTTTACCATCAGTTAAAGCCTTTGCTCATCCCAAACCATCATAGATATTTCCCAGCTGTAACCTGAAATATCAAAGATATCAATACTGTAAAATGTAAGTTCGTCTCAGGTAGCTGGATTACAGTATATGGATTCGGCCTGTGATGGACTAAATGTTTGCAGTTTCTGCCTTAACTTTATAATCCACAGCAGAGATCCCTCCTTGAAACATCATGATATTAAACGCATGACTTTTAGCCATGCTAGTGCCGTGGCTTTTTGAAATATCTCAGCAGCTATTTGATGGATTGCCATAAAATGAATATCCCCCTCAGGTTGAATCAATAACTGTGGTGATCCTTTGCCTTTTCATCAGGTCACTTAATTTGTTCATAACGACATACCTGCAAAACTAATGTCATTCACATTGAGCACATGTTAGCATGCTAACACCCCAAACTAAGATAGAGTCAGTGGTAAACATTATAGCAGTTTAGCATTGGCATGTCTGCCCCCCAGCTACAGCCTGTTCACCCTGCTGCAGTCTGGCAAGCGATACAGAAATATCCTCTGTCCTACCAGCAGACTACAGAGCAGCTTCTTTCCTCAGGCTGTGAGGCTCCTCAACTCATCCTTTGTTTTCTTGTTTCTTGTGAAGCATTAAGGGACTCTCAACTTTTCGCATTTCGTTGTGCAACCCTGTGTTGTAGAATGACAACAAATGAACCTTGAATGTTGATGTTGTGTACATCCTCACGAGAGCTGCTAGCACATCTGTAGTTTATTCACGTTTTTGGTTTTATAATACTACTTTTTTTTAGTAACCTACTGTATGTAGGTGGGTGTTTTTAAAGTTTGTTACAGATTAAGTGATACAACAGGCTCTGTATATTTGGGGATGGGACGATATAAGTGGATTGCGACTTAAAAAAAACAAAAAAAACAAAACACCCACAATAAGTTGATCGTGAGGGATTTTCATTACTGTGATAATTGTGAATACCTCACATGAGTTACTTAAAAAAGCTGTTTAGCTCGCTCTCATGGTAGAGAAGTGAGAAATAGAGCCTGATCTTAAAAAAAAATGTAAAAATCCAGGAAAAAGGGTTAGGGTATGTATCTTATCTGTGATACAATAACAATATTTGTTCCTTGAAAAAATGTAAGGGAAAGTATGTTTTAGCGCCATTTGAGTCTTAAGCATATTTAGATGATTATTTGGATAATATTGTTGTGAATTGCAATAATTCTGGCCAGGATACACATCGTCCCACGCCTATGTATATAATTGCAGTACTTTTACTGCATCCATGGGACTTTTATTCTTTATACTGCTGTTCACTTTCCATGCTTTTAAAAATAGTGCAGAAATAGACGTATGTACTGTAATGACTGCAACCAGTGCCCTGTTTCTGTTGGTTTCATAAAATGCCAATCTGACATTGTTTTACAGATAATCGTTATTAATGAGTCTTGTGTTACTGCTGGCTGTGCCGACACTTGATCCAGACCGATGTTTATGTGGCCTATTTATTCGCACTATCCACTGCCTGCATTCAGGCCATAAGGGATATTGTTTCTTGCTACTGTTTCAGGATATTTGATGAGACTAATAATTAGTTAAAGCCTTAGAAGCAGATGTCCGGCCTGTTTGGGTTGTGGAAAATGTCCGTCGTCTGGATGAAGCTCACAGTGTCCCACATCACTAAAGAGACTAATAAGATGCTGCTCTTGATGATGCCCAGAGACATGTACCATTAACATGATGTTATATTTGGGGTGTCAGCCAAAGGTGACACTTTGCTCACTGACCACAGTGCTGACAGTCCATCTAAAGCAGGCCAGCAGCTGCAGTATCATAACGTGAGTAAGTTTAATGGGGGAATTCCATCTTTTAAAAGACGAATGTACATACTCCTGCACATGTGTGCAGATGTAGCGATTACTCAGAGCAGAGGAGGATCACCAGCTGAGGTGCGTATGTGATCTTATATCTTTTCCATCTTGCACTTGTTACTACAAAGCGTCATTAAAAACGGGATTATGCTTCTTGGCGGCTCACCAGCGTTCATTTATAATCACATCCGACAATAATGTGGGAATATGACTGAATATGACACAGAAACATCTCCTGGTGTTAGCGTGCCTAACCGCTGATTCTAGCATCTGACCTTTTTAGATGAAGACAATCTGGATCCCGTTAGCGGTGTGTCCTCTGCTGCTCAGTGCAGATGTGCAGTGAGGCCTTTAAGGAACTCTGACACCCCGCCTCAGTGCCCTACTTCCATCTACTTAGACTGGAAAAACTCAGATGACCAAGCTTTCTGGAAAACAACAACATATTTCGCATAAATCGCAAATACGACTTTATCCAATTGCAATTCTCCCTGTTATACTCCACCCCTGTCCTGTTTTATTTGACGGTTTGGCCAGTATTTTGGGTCAAAGCGTGAGAGTATAGGTAGACGGAGGGGTAGGCAACTGTGCTGGGAGTAGACTCGTGTGATCTGGGGTGTTATGAGATTTAAAAATGCACTTGCGATAAGCAGAGGGAGAAACATGAGGCCTGTGAGTGTCGACCTCTTTCTGACCTCACCTTGGGACGACTGTCTGAGTAAAACCATCCGTCAGCTTCTAATGACTCTTGGCCTCTTAACAAGATCCTCGAAGGAATCAAGAGTTTCTGCGAGGTCAACATGACGAGCATGTAGAATCAGTAAATCTCCACATATTCTTCATACATTTTTTTTTAACCATTTTCACAACAAAAAAAAACACAGTTTAGTCCACACAGAACTATTTGCTGCATTTCTGACAGGTCGGCACCATTCAAACATCCACAAATAAATTTAAAGTGCAACTCTAAATTTAGGTATTTAAAATAAGAAAGGAAAAATGATTCCAGTGTAAAATACAGGATATAACTCGACACTCACTGTAGCTCATACCCAAATGACAGTTGTTGACAGATGGCAGTGTTTCCCACAGGATTTTTTGAGACTATGGTGGGCATTAAAGTTAAATACATCAATCTGGTGCACTTTGAGAGCAAAATTTAAGAGGTTAGATCTATGAAGAACGTTGTGCTCTTGTAAACAACGTCTGGTTAATAATGTTGTGCTCTATAAACAGTTTAATCATAAACACATTGGTTGTTTATAATAAGTATACAAGTCTAATACACACACACACACACACACAACATTTACCCAATGTCTGCATACAATTACATTTAGCACAAAACTCTATCTTCTGTATATTGTATCTACATATAGCCTAGTGTTTATTATTTTTATTTTTGTATTTATTTCCTTTTTTACATCATGTTCAGTGTGGTGAATTGTGATTACACGGTAAAAAAAAACAAAGACACACCCACAAAGGACGTTAAATGAGACGGGCTCTGTGTTTATAAGACATCGCCACAGACGGGCGACACCATTATGGTCCATAAATCCACACTGAAAAATTGTCAATTCAAAGACTTGGAACTTTCGATAACGGATTTCTTTGGCCACTTGGGGAAACAAGCTGTGAACACAACATTGAAGTGTCATCACCTTTTACAGTAAGCAGCATTAACATTCATTTTGGGGCTGATTTAGATTATCTGATCAAAAGAAAAATATTTTGCAAACTCATTTTGATAATCGATGAATAATTTTAGTCATTTTTGAAGCCAAAAATACTGAAAGAATTCCAATATTCTCCAATTTCAACCACTCAAATGAGAGGATAATCTGCTTTTAATCATATATCATTGTAAACTGTACTTTTGGTCGAACAAAACAAGACATTTGAAAATGTCACGTTTATTATATTTGTTTATAAAAAACATTTTTCAGTTGCAGAAGCAGTGTCGGATGTACTGAATGCAAAACATTTACAGAATTGACTAAAGTACACAAATAATGACTGGTGGCATAGTTGTGAAGGCCATTTTTTTGACATTTCATAGAAGTGAAAGGACTTGAACCAGTGACTCTCTGGTTCCCAAGTCCACATGGACTGAGCTGCTGCCACCCTGGTAAATGCGGATATAAGCGTAATATTCACTCTTTTTTGGTCTCCACCAACTCCTGAGGGAAATACTGTCTATTTAGCTGCTATATGCTCCACTATGTCTTCCAAGCTAGTGGCTAACTGTGTGTGTCTGCTGTTTGTAACGCAGTGTACAGTGGGTTTTCACTTAGTGTTTTTTTTCTTCACAGAAAACAGCTGCCTGCTGCGGCTGGCAACTACACTATGAGTCACTATAAAGCTCCATTAAGCTGAGGTGAGCTGCAGATTCAGGTAATAATCGTGTGCATATTAATCTATAAGCAACCCCTTTCACATTACACATTGTCATTTGATAAATGGTTATATAAATATCGATTTATAGCCACTTTAACATGCAAACGGATGCTTTTTTTCCCCCCTTGGAGCTCTTATGTGATGGTGCAATGTCCTTTTTGTCGCGTGGTCTTTCCATTATTTTGTCCAACGTTTACGTAACCGTCACCAATTTTAGAGACCTGTGAGGTAAAGACTGACCAAAGAATGTCCAAAAACCAAGCTGTTGTTTTTCTTCATCCCCTGAAGGGAACATTCTCCTCTCAGTCTTCCTTTTCCACGTCAACTCAGGTCAGCAAGTGCAGAGTCGCCCTGGAGCTGCTGCGGCGTCGGTGTCTTGCTCAAAGACACTTCAGCAGGCTGAATGTTTGCCGCTGCCACAGGGATTTGAAACAAAGTTGCGTCCAGTTGAGACTAAACTTACTCACTGCAGCTCGCTACTGTTGTTGTAACCGCCAGTCAAAACAAAAAGACGCTTCTTACTGAGGCCAAGGTGCTCTGTTCGGTATGCGTCTCAAGAGTGGCTTGTATGAACGCTTTTCTCTACCACAAATTACCATGTCGCCCATCTTAAAATAGTGCAAGTTACTGCAAGTTTGTAAAAAATATTTGGAGAACACAATCTGTATCTTCACTGCTAACCCCGTACTGTGTAATTAGTGGCTGTCACCAACATGATGCATACTCCCACTGTCCAGCTTACACGGCTACTGTTTTTTACTTGGTTATAACCAGCACGTGCCAGGGACTGACTTTACTGTAGGTGTCTTTATGGAAAAAAACACGCCACTGCTTCTTAACGTGTTTAGCTTTTGACCCTTTATAGCCAAGCGGTGCCTAACAGTGACTCGTCATCACAGGTTGTTTTGAGTTGTGTTTTGCTTCTTAGATATTTTCATTGAGTCTTGAAGAGGGAAATTCTCAAGATTCAAAGTCTTTATTGTCAAATGCACAAAAGCTACATCGTAGTTGTTGGCACTTCAATCTCAATCTTAAGTCACAATGCAACATTCAGTATACTTCAGACATAAAAGAGAAATAAAGAAATAAAACGGTGTAATAAAATAGAGCGAGAGACATAATGGTGCAAGTGAAATTTAGGAGTAAGTCAAATATATACTTATAAAATAGAATAAGATAAAATGGAATGTAAAGTATTAAAAACTGCACAGTGGAATCTCCGGTATTTGATAAGAAAAGAGCAAAAGTTTAAGAAAAGTCAGAAATAATAAACATAATTTTGACTTGCTTATTCTTTTTGTCTATTTTTTTTACAAATCTTGCATCTCCTCAGATTTATCTAGCAGTGATTTGAGGGGTCCTGACCACTGGAATATGCAGCAGCACTTGTCAGACCTGCAGCACAATGCACTTAAAATTGGTACTAGCTTGTGATAGCGAACACATATCTATGTCTGTTTTAGCCATCTCTTTTACAGTACCTTTGGTGGATAGCTGAAACACTGATTTATAATCGACTGGTGCCAAATTAGATGTCAAATCACTGTCAAAACTGATAAGACTAAAGTTTAATGACAGTTTGCGAGCATGTGAACATGCTGCAGCAGGATCTCTCTGTTTGTGTTTTTGCTGCTGCACTTTTATAGCTCCTCTTAAGAGATCTTTGGCTTTTGTCACTCACAAACATATCATAAGCACAAGAACTAAGGATCTTTACTTAAGTCCAATTCTCTGAATCCTGGTGGAATTAATGTCCTGTTTTTGTTATCCCAATAATTCAGTGCAGAACTTCAATGAGCCATATAAGGTAACATCTGCTCTTTCTTTGGGATCTTTTTCTGAACGGTGTGTTCATGCCTCTCTGCTCTTGTTTCCAATTTGCCCACAGGCTTTGTGTATACCTTCTTCTTTTTTTTTTTATAGCTATTGACAATACCGTACTGGCATTACAGAGAAATATCTTGCATGCAGAGATTGTGTTGCAGCTTCTCGACAGCAGCTGTCTCAGGGCGATGAAACAAAGCATGTCTGTGTGAATTCTCTTTTGCACCTGTGAATGGATGATCGGGCAGAGAGGGGTGCCCCTCGAAATTCAACATTATGCAACATGCTTGTTAAGTTTTTTCCTCCCTCTCTGTACACTTTCTTTAAATGATAGTAGTTACAGGCTGCACCTCAAAGGAAGTGTAAAAACTGACACCACCTGTCATTTTAATAACTAGCCTTCGTGAGCCCTTGGCAAAGGGCCGGGCTGATGCTCGGGAGGCTTCTCTGTTTAAACAGGTACGACATGGTAATAAGGCTGCCACGGGGTTTGTTTTCTACTACAAACTTTACGGGGCTCACTGCACCAGCATGAAACATTATCATTTTTAAACAACTCCATGTGGCTTCAGAAGAAAAAGCAGATCCATTATTTCCATTTGACAATACACTCTCTGTACTTTATGACTCTTTACATTGTGGAGTGGCGAAGTTGTTGTGGTACATTTTATTCATTTCTCCTGCAGTGTGTGTGTGTGTGTGAGGATATATGAGGTCATTGCACGAGGAGTGTGCACGAAGCAAATCCTGTATCAAGCCCAGGGAAGGGAAAGGAGGTCATATTTGACTTGTATCCAGGAATTATACCAAGCCGTCATTAGTTATTCTGACCTCTACACAGGCGGAGAGCAGACGGTGGTATGTGAAGAGTGTTACAGTGTGCGTGTAAAACAACCCAGCGAGGTTCAGGGTATCATCATGGAGGAATGCAGTTTTGCGTTGTGCCAGGTTAGAGATTTTGATATCAACAACATGTGGTGCAGGATAAGATGTAAGGAGTAAGAGCTGGCAGAGGTTAAGATATGTACAGTTGGGTTTGATGATGAAATACCACCATGGTTCCAGTTTTAAAAGACTTCTTATTGCAATGTAGTTCTACGGTTCTGTGTTCGCACGGACGAAAAAGTCAGGCCACTAAAACTTTTTATTTTGTTTTGATGACTGCTTGTAAACATGAATATTAAGTGAAATATATGTATTTTTTATTAGCTAGGTAAACAGTTTAGTGGGAATATTGTCTTTTTCGGAATTATGGCAAAAAAAAAACTGTATATTTTGTCCATGTAAATGTCATTCAGTGTCACACCACTTTACATAACAAAATAATATTGGTGTAGGAAAAAATAAGCAACAATACAAAGGCATAAGACAGGTTACACATACTTTCACACGCACCCCAAATTATCCAATTAGTGTTCGTCGGCATTTTCACTTTGGAACATCTTTCTAAATAAATGTCCCTGCGGAGTTTCAGTCTCACAGTTATGTTTTCAATTCAAAAGTCTTTGGGTCCATTGTGCCAAGGTAGGTGAGTCAGTTTCATATCCTTCATGTCATACAGCATCACTTCACAAAGCTCATAAGAGCCTTACAAATCCTGATGGATGGTTATTATGATTACAAGCGCCTAATAATAAAGGCAAAAAGTTAAAGTGACACTTGTGTGACATCGTTTGCATATAAAACAGTGTTGAGAGGTGCAGGGGGTAGCAAAAAAAACCAAACATCCAGCACTTTATATTTCTTTTGAGTAATCATTTACTTTACTGGTCATTTTAATCAAAAGATTCCATCGTTAAAAAAAGTCTCTTAATCTTTAAGTTTGTTTGTGTTGATTTCAAGGAAAAGCTTTTTAGTAAAGAGACTAGTGACAGATGGGTTATATTTGCAAAGATGATTGTTAAGTGACCTGTGTAAAATGAGGTCTGATGGCTTTATGGGGGTTTGGGGATTTCTGGGAAATCGCTGTAATTGGATTAAGACTGTGACGGCTCTCCTAAATTGTGAGATGAAAGCCATGAAATACCAGCGACCAGGCTGCGGACAGGTTTCTAGCAGAGGTACCGCTGGTTAACACAGTCTGTTTTGTTGATACACAACATGCGATTTACAACACTATTAACACTCTAAACCATCTTGTTAAAGTGAATGGATTCAGGATAAAAATGTGTTTTGGATTCTCTGGGAACTGTGTTGTTCTGTGTCGCTATGCATGTGACTCTCGGATATCTTCCAAAAACATCCAAAACTTCATTTCATTTGACTTTTTTTTTTTTTTTTTACCATGACATGGATTTCATTTATTTTCGGGGATTTTGTATTCAAGGAGGAGAACATTTAAGGAAAAAACATCAACAGTTTGGTGTAATGACAGACATGGGTAAAGAACAGCGGTTATACGTCAAACAATATACTGTATTGGTGCTGATTCTGCTCTTTATTTTTTTTTTTGTCCATAAATTCCAAACAGAAGTGAAATACCCTTTTTTTTTTTAATACACTTATGGCTCTGTCTGTTCTTAGAGGCCGTAAGGGGGAACTGCAGTGAACCAGGTCGGCCGTTCTGCAGTGATGCAGTGAGTGTGTCATTGCTGCAGTGACAAAGCCTTCATACTAACATTACCACACCGCACAGTCACATAAACCTGGGCTGCATGTTCTCTTTCCCAAAGAAAGGGGGTGGGAAGAGCCAGTGCTGACGTAGGACTGCAGTCCCCTCAGGGCTCGACTCTACTATCTTTCGTATGATCGATATTAATACTATGAATTAGGAGAAGTCTTTGTGGGCTGCATGCCAGCAGCAAGAACATTTTGCTGAAAGACCCGGGGTGGAGAGGGAACAGTAAACCAAACCCAACAGTCTTTCTTACCATATATGTACAGCAAAAAAAATACAATACAAAAGAACTAGTCATAATACAGAGGTTCACATACCTCCATATTTTGACTTTGACAGTGGAAAAGAGTTGTTGATAGGGCGGCACGATATCGGGGGGAAAAAACTGACATTGCGATATTTCTTTTTTTTTTCTGCGATATGTATATTTGGTGGTTTAGTGTTTAGGCTTCCAAATAGAACCCCAGAAGTGAGTTCAATACCAGGGGCTGCCAGCGTTGTGCCACTGAGCAAGACACTTAACCCCCAGTTGCTCCATATCCTGCAGTGGCCTGAGTTCAAATCCGACCTGCAGCCCTTTGCTGCATGTCATTCCCTCTCCTTTTATGTCTGTCTATCTGTACTATCAAATAAAGGCAAAAAACTATCTAAAAAACTTAATAATAGTCTGCCTTTTGCTTGTTTTTCTCCTGTTCCTTGCTCATGTTCAGCTTGTGGTCGATGACTAGTTAGGCCTGCTTTGGTTGTTGGATAAATTGATCAAGAACGATTGTGACTGGTGGTTTGCTACAAAAACAAACTATGTTTATCCAAGAACCCTTAAATCGGAGTAAATGATATTCTATCAGACATGCTTCTCTTGTAGATTTGTCACGGAAAATGTATCGCGCAGCAATAAATGTGTAGCATGACGTGTTTGAGGTAATTGGCCCGACTTGACATTGCAAGTCCTGCGACGTGACTATTGCGCATGAGCACATTGAGAGTCGATGCTGAAAGGATATATTGTGCAGCCCTAGGTGGTGAAGTAGTAGAAGATTTGTACTTGGGATATTTGAATCTGTTGTAATGTAAAACATGGTGTTATATGTTGGTCTTTCCTGTAATTTTACAGCATGTAAACAATATTCTACCTATTTACTACCAACCTTGTACTAATGGATCAGTAAGCTGTATTCTACACACTTGGATGGAGCATGTCAACTACTACTGATTTACAGATATTAAAACGATGGAGTGTTGATGTGAAGTTGATTTTAGGACAGTTTCGATTCCGATTTTACAAATAACATATTAACTGATTAAGTATATACATCATTTTATAATTGAGCAAAGTAATCCCCAATCCTATTCTTTCCTTTTTGTATTAATGAAACTATGTCTGGCGAATGTATGCAAATGAGGAGCCACATTCGCAGAAAGTGAATACTTAGCTGGACCTCAAGAGAGAAGATGTTTGTATTATATTTTCTCTGTACATCGTGATCACATAAATCTCATGCAGGGAGGACGAAGGAAAAGGTTGTATTACTTGTGTGCTGCTCTTGAGCCAGAGTTGGTTTCACCTCATTCACTCTCCCCCCTGTAGAGTCGAAGGGTTTTCCTTAGCACTTGGCTCCACAGAGAGGGACTTTCTGAAACGCGTCTTGTTCTTGCCACGACTAAGAACAGTCTCCGAAAGCAATAGGATCTGCATGAACAAAGCACGAACACTCAGAAACCCGAACGCAGTGTTCCCCCTCACGCTATCAAACGGACATCAGCTGCTTTTCACTCTTTAAGTGTCTCTGACGCTTTGGCATCTCACTGTGATTGGACTGTTATGAAAGAATGGATCTCATGAGCTCATATCACCACTGTGCAGCCTCACGTTGGGACTTATTTATTTAAGTTTGTGTTCACATCACTTTTTCCCCCTGTGCAAGTCACATATTTATTTTGTTCATATGGAAACCGCAGCTGGTTCACATCCCGGCTGTGGAGCTGTAAGCACAGTTAAAAACCAGAAGATTTAAATATCTGTATTTGAAAATCATTCAAATGAAATTCACGTAGCGCCTGACACCAGTTCTTAGTTCTTATGAGCTCTTGTTCACATGGACAATTGCAAGAATACATTTCGTTTTTTATATGTTTTAAGTCCTGAACAATTTTGTTAAAACTTTTTTTTTCTTGGCCAAGGTGGATTTGATGCTCATTGTGAGTATTATTGTGCTTCCAATAATTAATAAAGTTCACATTAGTGACTTGTTGGTAGGGCTAGGCGGTATATTGACTTTGTAAGGAATCCGATATATTTTCAAACAAGAAAATGGATGAGACCATACCGTTCGTATCGGTGTAGTTTAATGTTGCGTTAGGTAACCTGTTTCTTCAGTAAAGCTTTTCCCTTGTTTGCATTTCTCCTCTCTCCCACTCTCCGTGCAACCCACTCTCCCTCTGTGTCTGCGCAGACCCGTCCCCACTTGCTCTTTGGACCGCAGAAAAGCGGGGGCCTGCCCTTTTTAACCACAAGACTGAGTTACTGACTGAGTGATGAAGTTAAAGCGTTGGTCAGTCGAGTTGGAGCTTCGCCATTGAGCTGTCTCTCTTTGAAAATGAATAGGCACGACCACGATCCACTTCCTCAATATACACGGTTGTTCTTGCTGTGCAACACGATTGCCAGTCTTTCCGCAAAGCTAGACCCAGAAAGCCTCGTTTGAAAATGTAGGGGGAGCTCTATAATATCACAATCTTCGGTGCCACTGTTTTCTGTATAAACTTTGTATTTTCCAGTATATGTTTTTCAAACGAGGTCAAATCATGTAGTTGTAGGATGTTGACACTTAACATTTTTTATTTATTTTTTGTTAATTATTTGCACAGCTGTGTGTTTTGACAAGCAGGAAAGGAAAACCTGTAATTGTAGTCTATTTAAATCGGCCTGTTTATTGTTTAAAACAAATGAAGGAGCATGCTCATACATAGGCCTGTTTTCATTTAATATAGGCTATTTATGTGATGTCATTTTTAATTGACATGTTTTGCAGTGGTTTATTTTCAATTAGGGACGGAAACCCTGTCCGTGCATTTTATTTTGATCACAGTCTGTTCTGACAAAAGTGCTTGTGACATCTAACATGTGGCCTTGACTTGCAACTGAACATTTAGCCCACTTTGGACGAAAAATATCGAGATTCATATTGTGTATCGCCATTCAGCCTAAATAAAAATACAGACCATATCGCCCGGCCCTACTTGTTGGCTTCCTTTGCCACTTCAGCTAAACAATTGTTCCTGCCCAGAAACCACAACAGCATTAATCTGTTCTTCTGGACAACTTTTTTTGGTCTCAAACAAGTTTTGTAACCGCTTTGCTCCACTGTGAAGCACCTGTAAAGACACCAGCGCCACCTATCCGTGTAGAAGATGAGTGGGCTCCTGCCGGCCTCGTGCCAGGACTCCACCGCAGGCAGTTCTGTGTTTGGCGTCAGTAAACCCCTGCTGGGTTATGTAACACCTCCAGGAGGGGGCTGGTGATTTATTATACAGGTGTTGGGAGGCTCAGGAGTAGCTGGTGGAGCTCAAGTCATAAAACGCTAGGGGCATGTTCAGTGACGAGCAGGGTCAAGACGCACATGTGGACAGGTGGAAACACACGGTAGCCTTCATTCTTATGCAGATGGAAGCTTTTACACTTTCATACATACACACACAATTTATTTGACATCAAGGACATGAGTTCTCTCTGATTTTCTACTTGTACTCTATGTTCCTGGGCCAGGTGTTGTGTTGGTATGAAGGTGTGTGTGTGTGTGTGTGTTTAATGAAAGACGAGGGAGGCCTGAGGCTTCTCTGCGTGTGTCAAATCTCAATTGTTTTAAGTCATCTTCCATATTTTGTCTTTGTGGTCTACAGAGTATTCAGACTTTTTTTTTTTTAAAGGCAAGATGGGATGAAAAGATGTCTGTTGTCGTTCAGTTGGAAGCACTACTTCCAGATGACTTTTTCCACAAATGAGAGTACCGTTAGTAGCAATATTCACATAGTATAGCGATGTATGATAGTATGGCAGTAACATTCAAATAATGGTTTAACAAACTATTATTTTAGGTTCTGATTGATTTGGCAACACCTCACTGTGGTAATAATTTTGCGGCTTAAGAATCCAAGTTCCAGATTTAAGCCTCGTCTTCAAAATGCTCGGGATCAGCTGTTACGTCATTTGCACATGCATATATCATGCAATATGCAGTTAATGTCCCTGATCACGAATGTCTCCTCACCTCATCTCTTTTCTAGAGCTCTGTGAAATATTATGTGGATGTATTTATTTAGATCAGCTGAAATTGTGTGGTAATGAAGACATATGATCTTTCTTCAGTCATAAAGCCAGGGCTGGAAGACAAAAGCCTGCAGTTTGCAGTTTAGGCATGAGAAGTTCCAACGATGGGAATTGGGTGGAGGAGGGATCCCTCGTGTCTCTCAGAAGAGTGGAGGATTTTCCAAGGTTTTTTTTTGTAAGGGCGACCGAGTGCCCTGATCTCTCTGTGAGGGATGTAAAGGCCTTTGATCAGTCTTGGAGATGTCTGTAGAGCAGACGCGCCAACTCGAGGAGGATCAGCTCTTTGTAGATGTCTCTAAGTTTTGAGTTGAGTTTATAGCCCGTTTCATTCAGACGGAGATCATGCTTTATTAGAAATATGAATAGTCTGGTGCAGAGCTGCACAAGTCGGGGATCATTCTTAGGCGTATTTTCCTTTACCGAGAAAACTGCCAATACTATGAAAAAACATCCAGAAACGGGAGCAAATGGAGACTAAACATATTGCTGGATTTCCCAACCAATGTTTTAGGTCCACAAATCCTTCATTAGGATTTTAAAAAATCTGCTTTGGAGTGCACCGAGTTTATTATCACAGATTTAGTTCAAGGTCCTGTTGTTGTGTAACTTCATATTTTCTTAATTTGCACTCAGGGCCGTTGTGGAATATATTGGGCAATTGTACGACTATGTTGCAGCCTTGGACAAGTCTTCATCCTAAATTTTGACATGAGAATTGGAAAAATTGTGGTTTGAAACTAAACGGATTTGAAAGGGGGATATATCAGGGATGAGAAGAGTAGTTTAAGACAGAGGGAAGAGTGGAGCTCTCTGGCGAGAAACTGAGCAGTTTGGATGCTAATGCTAATGCTGTCATCTCTCTTTTTGCTCTTGGCAGTGGAAAGCTCTTGTTTCCCTCATCTAACCTCTCGCCATCGAGAGGAGCAAGCTTTATTGTTTTATTTTTCACTTTTGTGACACGCTTCATACCGGTTCTTTAGCTTTACTTTCTTTTTTCTTAGTTTGCAGGTTTGGTTTAAAAGATGCTAATCCCTTTTTCTTCAAGAACGGTGACTTTGACAAATCAGCAGAAATCCCTTCATAATTGAATGATTGTAAGAGAAGATTTGTTATGTTCCCACTTCAAAACAGTCTGCATAGGCATTGCTTCAGAATGATATGATTGAAAACATATCTGCTGACGAGTCACCCAGAATAACCTTTTTTAAATGACCAGAATATTAACAGACTCTCTGAAAAGACATCATTGTGTTTTGTTGATTTCCTCTTGGTTAGTCTTGATTATTTTTCCCTCAATAAAAAAGCAAAAACTGATCACATATGTTACTATTTAGTGCTTTATCGTGGCTATTCTGATTGTGATTCGCAATAACATAAACACAATCTGTATGTAGGTGTTAGTGCTATCTATAGGAGTGCAGAGACTCTGATTACTGTGCCATGTTGAATTATGTCTGTACTTAGTAAAGTGCTTAAGGCAAAGTGTCTGTTTGTGATTATACTGTAGTGTAAAGGTTACTAAGATCATGTGAAACTTCAAGCCGTTTGTCAGAATAATTGAGATGAACAAGATTGTCCTCTGGATGACTGAAAAGTGCAGTTTGAAACAATAGATGGATCGCTAATGCCACTACATTGAAGTGGATGCTGGTTTCAAATATATTCTCAAACAGGGGCCACTCGTTACTTTCTTATCCATGCAACCTCGAGGTGTTTTGCCCACCAAAAATCTGAAATGCAGAATTTTGTATAGGTGGGAATGTTTTCTTTGAACCTGCATATAAATCATTTTTGCTTGTTCAAAGAAGTGCGAGTGTGAAAGTAAGAACAGTTACAGTCGCCGCACTTCAAAAAACCTTTAACAGAAAGAAATGATGACTTAAGTAAACCAGATCTGACGTGCAGTTGACAGCTCTTTAGTGTTTCATTAGTTGTAACCACAAAAACAATTCACTTTATAAAAATAAGCCGCAAAGTTTGAATCGCTTATGAACTTGATTTACAGTGTTTGTCTGGGATGATAAAGAAATGAGCTTACTGTACTGTGTGACTAAATCACTTTCAGAAAGATAGCTTGACATACCAACATTAGTTGACACAAAAGACCAAACCTAACTTTACAATGTTGTACTTGTGAAGGGGATTTTTTCTGTGGATGTGATTTTTGAGATCCATGAGAGATGGACATATATTGTATTTGCTTTTTCAAAGAATTTGAAAGGCTAAACATGTGATAGACTAAGCTCTGAATACACAGAGATAAAATTGTTATTATTATATCCCGGTAAGTAAAAAACAAGCCTAATTACTAGAATGGCAGAGTATTAGAATAGTGAGTAAAAGCTAGGCAACAATACAAATGTCAATTTATGTCAATGGCAAATGCTTCCAGCCCATTCGGCATACTGACGGTCTGTCATGCTTCTTCCTGCGTCAATATTGAGCCATTAGCTGACCGCAAATGCAGAATTCTTATTTCATATGACATTAAAGGGACAGTTCACCCCAAAATAAAAAATGCAAAGATTTTTCCATTGACCTGTTGTGCTATTTATCGATCTAGAGTTTTTTGGAGATATCAGCCGTAGAGATGTCTGCCATCTCTCAAATACAATGGAACTGCACAGGACTCGGTTTGTGGTGCTCAGCGTAGAGCGTGCAGGGCGCACGAGGTGACGGGGGTCACACCGCAGTCACGTAGCCAGTTTGTAATTTGAATCTGATTTCGGTGGCGGCCTATAACGACAGAATTTCCACCATCTCGTCGTCTCTCCAGTCTTGGTGTAAATTATCCTTTTTCGTCACCCTCGGATGTTTGTTTTCTGCCGGTTTCGTGCCCGCTGCACGGAAACGTCATTACCACACCCACTTGTTTGCTGTGAATGCTCTGGACAATGAGCAGCTCTTTTCACACATGGGCCCAGTCGGACATTACATGGACTCTGAACTAGGGAGCTGGCAGGGTGAAGTCGGTTTAACGTCCGGTTTAACAGATTCTGCTATTTGCGTTCCCACATACAGCTCCTCCGGGTAATGTCTAGTTAATTTCAGGGTTGCAGTGCATGTGTGGAAGGGAATATAGACTTAGTAGTGACTAACGTTAACAAGCCAGCTAAGAAGGCCATGTAAGTAGGACAACTTTGGAGTTGTTGTTGTCGCCCACACCTCTAGAACCTTTTTCTCCACTTAACACAGAGAGACCAAACTATTAAACAGCCATTACCATACAAATGTCCAATTAACAGAGTTGCATTTTAAATTGTAATCCTTTACAACACTTGTTAGTGGAAAAAGTGAGAAGGCGTGGGAAGTAAAGCCTACTAGTCATTTCTCAGGGGTTCAGTTATTTAGATTCATGCTGCCAGAACAAAGCAAGTCGAAGACCAGATGACTGGCCCAGCATGGATGATTCACCCACAGTATTTTCGGTCCCCAGAAACACCTGATAATTTTTTTCCCTTCTGTTTTAACTCGGACGGTCTTTCCCTTGCTTTCCAGGGGTGTAGTTTCTGGAAGGGAACCTCCAGTTGGGTTTTTTTTTTTTTTTTTCGGAGATACTGGAACACTCAAGAGAGGGAGTGTGGTTTTCCTGCTTTGATGGCTGTTTTTCTGCCAAGCAATGGAAATGTGCTGTAGCGTTGGGGTTTCTGTGATGTGATGCTGACTCCATTACAGCGTGGCTCTGTGTCAACCTCCGGGAACCCCCGGGGGTCGAAGCGCCAGGCCCCATCAATCTGTAACAACAACACGCCGATGGCTGAGTAAGACAACACATGATTCAAGAGATTAGCTCGCCTCTGCCGTTATTTTCCCCTGAGATAGCAGTGGAAATGTTGAAGAGATCTACGGATACTGGAACAAGTGAACAGCAATATGGAACACGGATGCCGTCATTGCTTTTCTTTTCTTTGACTCTACTCATATCGGTATATTATGGTCTTTAGCTGCGAAATTATTGTATCAAGTGAATCAGGATTTACATTTTTAACTTCATGAGAAAATGTTTAATGTGCCCCTGTAAATATTCAATGTTGCCACAACACAGGGACCATTATCATTAGCTGCTTCATATAAGTGAATTAAAAGTAATGCTTCAGGTATTTTATATCCCACCAAGAACAACAACCTGAACTAGGAGGGGGTCTCAGCACAGCTTTTTATGTGGCCTAATGAGCAGCTGTCCCCTTCAAAGAGTTTGATAATAGCCATATAATAGAGCACCTTGAGGTTTATTGTTATTCATACATTATCTGAGCTTTTCATGTGATATATTAGTATTATTATATGGTACATTGTCCCATTAACCTCTTACCATTCACCTCCCTTGTTTTAGAGGAGTAGGGGACGGAGTAGATAAAGTCATACATATCATAATACATATCAACATAATCACCACATAGAAGTGGTGTACATCATCTGATAGCTGGAAACCTGAGATTCATTTAAGATGCTGCTCATCACTGTGTCGAGTTGTTCATAAATCAGAAGAAAAAAAATTGTTAATTTAAATGAATTGTGAAAGTGCATAAGGGCTGAGAACATTGTGATGGAAGTATAAGATGGCCATCCCCATGCTCTATTATGTCTAACATTTTTGGGTTGATACCATTTTGTTTCACAGATTGGATGCTTAATTTAACCTTTTTATTTTTACCACTCAAATTGCTAAAAATGTTTTTTTTTTTTTTTTTTAAACCTCCAACATACAACATTTGGACACCGAGACCTTGAGCAACACCATAGAAAAATTCACACTGTGATTTGCTATCAACAACTTTTGACATTTGGAGATTTTTGTAAGAATTGCATTTTTCTGCCATTTGATGGCGAGCGCTTCTGTTCTGTAAACTGCTCAGAAACCCCCTTATTGTCAATATACATGGGAAAGCCATACACCCTGTGAATCCCCGAGGTCTGTAGGTTGTTGTTGTACAGTTTCATAAGGCTGTGATTATCCTAGAGGTTACAGCAGATTATTTATACAGTGAGGTCAAGTTTTATTTTTTTTAAATGGTCTCACTACATAAAATGGCTACATGTATACAATTGGGCTCATTTAATCCAAAAGAGTTTCCACTTTCCAGTCATACCCGATTAATGCAATTCCAAGACTGTCTAGGGACCCTGGAATGCAGAAATATTTAAATGCACCATTTTAGAATAGAAACTGCATGGTAGTAGCATAAAGTGAGCGTGTGTGTAATGGGGAGACTCGTGGGTATCCATCAAACCAATTTAATTCAGGTATCTTGAGGAGAGATATAGACCCCTGTGAATATGGCCATGCCAGTTTTTCCCTCGCCAAAATTTTGCCTAACTTTGGAGCGTTATTTAGCCTCCTTTCCACAAGCAAGCATGGCTGGTACCAATGAATTCTTCAGGTTTTCTAGTTTCATATGATACCAATATCTTCCCTCGAGCTATAAAACCCACTAAAGCCTCTGAAAGACGATATATTACATCGTCAGATTTTAGAGGTTAAGAACTGGTGTGTTCCATAAAAGTCACCTTGATTTGATCGACGAGTGCACATTCATACTTCAGAAATCAGTTTTTATGACGAACCACTAACAATCTTTACTCATCTGACGGGGGATATATAATATTTGTTTGAAGGATTACACTTTGTGGGTGTACATAAAATATTTGAAACAAGGCTGACTTTATGAGTTGTTTTGGCGCATTAATAAGCATGTGCAGCCAGACAGCACTGCTTTATGAAGTAAACCAGCAGAGCAGCTTGAGTAGAGCACTGCTGTGGTTTTATGAGTCCTCCCATCATTCATAGACAAAACACTTAATCCTGTGACACCCGGTGCTTTGAACTGCAGAGGTGGACTCTGGTCATCCTGTCTCTGCTGTTGTCCAGGAATCTTCTGTTTGAATGCATAAGCACACATTTTCCCCCACAAGAATGACAAAGAATACAATTTTAAAAGCTACAGCTGCAGTTTTACAACTTGGAGGGACAACGTAGGATCTGATACCTCTTCTTTTTTTTCTTCTTTTTTTCAGCCACGTTAGCGGTTCCAGGGTGAGGCAATATGAGTCCGCCTTGACTCATACATCTCAGCAACGTTTGGATGGATAGCCATGAAATTTGATACAGACAATCCTACTGACTTTGAGATCTCCTGACCTTTCATCACTTATCCTGGGAAATATATGCACGTCTACAGAATTGGATGGATTGCCATACGATTTGCTAAGGACATCCTTCGCTCCCAGACAACACATCTTAAAGACTTTGGTGATCTTCTAACTCTTCTTCTAGTGCCACCAAAAGCATTTGGTTTGGTCATTCATGTTCCCCAGAGGACAAATTGTAAAAACTTTAGATGCCCTAACATTCCCATTGGCCTCTGTACTGTTTTAGTGCTAATGAGCAACACATTAACATGCTGAACACAGTAATTATTACCTGCTAAACAGCATGTGAGGGTGTTGGCATGTTGGCAGTACCGATAACAACGTGTTTCCACTGCAAGGTACGGCTCTACCAAACTCGACTCACTTTTGGTACCAGGTCCTTTTTCTTTATTTAGTTTTCCTCTGCAGATGGGACCCCCTCGGCGCAGGTTGGATTCTCAGCTGAGCACCATAGCAACACCGCATGAAACTGCTGTGACATCATCTTTTATCAACTAGATTTACAATATATGTCATGGGTACTGGTTTACTTTCCTGAACTGGTTTTCCTTTCATTCTTTTCCACAATGTCATCAGACCTGGAGAAATGAATCCGTTTGCATTATTCCCAGAGGTGTGCGTGTTCTGTTTGTCAGTGTCTGCAGTACGTACATACAAGCCTTAGCTAACATTTACTTCCCAATACTTTCATCTAACTAACGCAACATCTCGCAGTACACAGACGAGACAAACCTGGCAGGAACATCAGGAACACATTGTGTGCGTGCTGTGCGTGCTGTGCGTGTTGCGTGTGTGTGTGTTGTGTGTGTGTGCGTGCGTGATTCCCTGTGTATGACAGATTGTGAAACTGTTCAGACGGATCATTTGAGGTATATATCAACTCGGACTTCATATTGTAAACGAGCTGTTGTAAAACAAGAAAGAGCTGTTGGCTCTCAGACATTGCATTGATTTTACACAGTTTCTCATGCGTGTCGGTTAACATTTCTGTTGCAAGCATCATGCTCTTAATCCAAACTGTCCTCTTTTACCTGCATTTTATGATATTGAAATGAAAATGATATTGTCTTGTAAATGTTATATCTCTTGCGCTTTTGAAATGAGGATAAGGTATCACATATCCTTATGCTGCCGTTTGGTGTAGCCTATGTAAAGTAGCCCAGTATACTGTGGTTTTACTTCCTTATTATTTATCGTTATCTCCGTTTTTTGCCAAAAGGATAAAAGAAATGATTTGTCTCTCTCTACTTGGAAAAAAACAAAACAAAGTATGTCAAAATAAAAGCATTGAATTTCTAATGTAATCTCTAAACATGTTCTTGTAAGAATCTGAATTAATGACGGCATGAAAAACAATTTTTTTTCTTTCCATAACATAATGGTATGTTTTTCAGAACACAGATGAGATTCATTAACTACGGATGTTAGAAATAAGACACAAATTGGTGTTTTTCTGTCCAGCTCGAGCTGTGACATTGTAGCATTTAGAGCAGAATAAAATACATGTGTTGCCCAAATTTAGAGAGGCCTTGGTCTTAAACCTTCAGAGCTTATGGGACGACTCACTGTACTACCAGGTGATTTCAATAAGTTTCCCTCAGACTGAAATGTCCTTACATGGCGCTCTGCTGACTCCAAACATTACTATTGTATTCTTTCGTTTCTTCCAAAATAGCAAAAATAAATCACACGTTTCATCACCATTCTTCTGAATTTATGGGGACCTGGCTCACTCGTTAAATGGGCAGATCAAACCACAACTTGTTAGACTACAACATGATTCTCACTGTGCCCTGTACTTTGGGCTGAAAGCGGAAAAAATGATGAAACTCTACTCAAGTGGTGACTTTATAAGGCTGGCATCTGATGTGTGGTTTAGCTTTCATATAAACAAATGAAAACTAATCTCTAGAAAAACCCCCCCCCGATTTTAGATAGTGGAGGTTAAAAGGTTTCAGTGCCCATCTGTGCAACAGGTTTCAGACAGTGAACCATAAACATGATAATCATCGTAGGAAGCCCTCGAATAAAAATTCATAGATTATCTATCCAAACAAGTAGGGAAACGCACATCTGACAGATCTGAAGATAATTGATTCCCTCTTCACCACCTCAGTCTGCAGAGATCGGCTTGTTCCGTCTTCTTTGCTCGCTCCTCACCTCAGTGGGGCAATACAACTTCTGGAGAAACATTTGGATGTGGTGATTGTTATCCTCCCAACTCCATCACCTTCGGCCGTAAACCTCTTGAGTGCACAACAGAGATTACAGATGTGGCCAAAAGCATGACATCATCAGCAAACAGCACAGATGCAAGCAGATGTTTCCAAATGCAGAAAATAGGACATGTGCAAGAACATTTTCATATTCTTATCCTCAAGCCACTTTTTTTTTCCTGTGAGGCTTCGCTCATACGAGTGGTACAAGTCGGACTGACAAAACTCTTTACCAGCCAAACTTGTTGTACATTTTAAATTGCTGTCACTCCAGCTGCACCACCCACAGACGAGTGGTTTCTTTTACTTTTCCAAACCCATGTAGAGGACTTTAGATAACTCCCATGACTTGTTGATTATCTGCATTGCATGCACTGCACAAGATGTACTACTATTTGTGGAGTCATTACCCTGGATTGTGTCATTACCCTGGATTTTGTCATTACCCTGGACTTTGTCATTACCCTTTAGGTCTAGAGATTCCAGTTTTTGTTTGTTAGAAAACATCAGACAAGCACAGTTCTGGTTCCCATTATGATCCAAATGATGTCAGACTTAATTATTTAGTCAAAATTGTAGTACTTAAACGGTCATCAGTGAGTCTTTCTTTTTATATTAAGTTTTGAAGTCTTAAAAATATGAAATGTTTAAGACTTCAGCTAGACTAATGACGAGTTCATTAAGTTTTATTTCGACTTTTGTACTAACGGTGTACCAGTACAATATGTACCAAAACATATGTAGGTACTGGGGAAAAAGATTTGCGATCCTACAAATAACTTATACTGTAGTTTGTTATTTAACTAGGGTACCTATTCTATTACTGCATACAGTATGACCATGAAACTCTTACCAGTATTTCCTTACAGAAACGTATTGTGGTCGTCTTTGAACTTCTTCTTCTCTCTTCCTCTTCTACCTCATCTCAAATATCTCGCATCGGAAGTTGAGCCATGTGAGCGTTGTTTTAATGTAAATTTGAGAGCTCATGCGTCGTTTTTCTCTCCCTTTCATGAGCATATGAGCAGGTAAGTCATGGATGTTGAGGTTTTGAAGTAAAGTAAGACGCCCTGTGTTTTTTCTGTCGCATGTAATCCCCACATTAAGCTCAGTCAACACCTGTGAGAGCGTTCACTTCCTTCCTGCAGCTGAGTGAGGATCCTAACTCTTCTTTTCTCACAGGGCGTGCAGGAGGACTAGGATGTGGGTCAGGGCGCACCGCACTGCTGCAGGCATGTGTATTCTCCGTTGCGCAAGTTAAATCTGTCGGTGGATCAGCTGTGGCTAAACAGGCATGAGCTGTTATTCATTTACCGCACAATGGCTGTTAAAGGAATTTGAAATTGTGTCATGAACTGGCTTACATGTTGCTGTAGAGTAATGGGGAGTGCAGGTTTCCAAGTGTGCATGGCCTCACAGTCGACTTGTTGCTTTCACTATTTCCAGGCTGTAAGTGATCAATTAGTGCCAGAGTTTGGCAACTGATTTTACACACTTGACTCGGTTACCAAGGTAATCCATGAAGTGGCCCGCAGGGTGGTGGCTGTGTTTGGGATACACACTGGCATCCATAAATAGTCTTTTCGGTTTCAAGCTCCTTCCTGCTGCCGTACACTCGCGTGTTATTGTCGAGGGGCAGTTTTGTGGTTTATTTTAGGCAATAAGAAAGCAGTTTGGAATCCAAGCTTGGCTTTAAATATTTTATGGTTGGATTTATTAACAACATATGTCTTCATTAATATTGTAATTGGAACAACTTGTTGGCTGATTCAGCTCACTAACAGCAATTTAAAGGTCCAATTTCATACAACTATGGATTATATATTTGATATCATCATACTCACCATGTTACTGTATTGGCCCGAATATGAGACGACCTCGATTATAAGACGACTCCCAGTTTCACCACCCGTTTGTGGAAAAAGAAACACTGTGAGACTACTGGGAAAGGTTTCCCTCACATACTGTCAGTGCAAAGATAAGATAGTCCTCATCCTTGAGCCTTTTCTCTCGACAAGTGAAACATTGAATTTGATTATAAAAGCATCGCGTACATTCCACATTAGTGGAGCTCGTCTCTGTCGCGTTCTCACACTCTCCTGTCAGGCTCTGAAGAGTGCGATCACAATGATTTTAGATTATGGTTTTGTATTTTTGAGCTTGACATTCTGTGACACGGGTAATTCTTGTCTGCAGGACAGATGATTTGGTACTCGGTCCACCTTTGCAGTGAAGGCGTTGGGATGCGCTTTCAACTCATTTACACTTGGCAATTTTTTCCTGCACAAAAAACATGTTAGACGAGCTGTCGGAAATTCCTTAATTACACTGGGCTCCCTAAATGCTTTTAGGGCTGAGAGTTGCTAGCCTAACAACATTAAGGTGACAAAAAATACCCATAATGCAACACTCTTTGTGGGGACTAGTGTTAAACTAGTAGTCTCTCCATTCAAAAACTATATATTGTGTTTCTGAATAGATAATTGTGTAATAGTCCCCAAATTTCATAAAACTCCAACTTTTTCAAACATAACTTTTTATATTTGGGCCCATATGGTAATTGCAGCGATTTTTAGAATGTGGCAGATTCACTGAAAAGAGAAACATGAGCAGTCTGACGATCATACAGGTTTTAAACAAACTAAAAAACAGATTTAGGCACAGAGTGATCGACTAAACTACATGTACAGTTTTCACACTTTATGAGTTATTGCATTACATTACTTTTCAAGTGTACTCACTTCAGGTTTTAGCTCCAAAAAAGTTGTTTAGATAATTTGGACAAATTGATCCAGGGATTTCTTGCCCTGTTGAACTTCATTGTAGCGATGTTGCAATCTTCCCAAATCTCAGCAAATACTTTGGTGATTACAATATTAATACAAATGTTAGAAATGATGTCCAAAACTACAAAAAATAGATCCAAGTTATAATAAACTGAAATGTTCTTTACCTAGGTATGCAATCAAATGACCATCTTATCCTACTCAAACATACTTCTACCTTTGATGCACATAGAGCCTTCTGTTTGTGTTGCAGTAATAATAATGGGATAGGTGAACATTCTGTATTTTCTTTGTCCTTTATATGCTTTTCAGTGAGTAATAACATTTAAATTGTTCGGAAATCCTTGCAGACGCCTACTCAGCATGTCCATCGCTGTCTGAAAAAGGTTTTGCAAACATTTCTTTTTCCTTAATTGAATGATGGGATTAACAGTATAAACAGTCTGCGGTGAGTCAGCAGAGAAGTGAGTCAGGGTATCACCACAGTTAAATTCCACTGGCTTCATCAGGTCACCTACAGAGCATCACCTGAGGGGCTTCCTGTCATAGGCAGTAAAACTGACTCGGACATGTGTGGGGTTGCCCTTTTATAGAGCAGGAAGCGGGTGCATAGGCCGAGGGGTCAGTCCTTCCAGAACATACTTTGTAAATCACACAGCACATGTTGGAACAAAGGCTCGGTGGGGAAATCCTTCGCATTTATTATGACAATAATACTAACAAGTGATTGTACTCTGAGTTTCTTAACGTAGAATGCTTACAGACAAAATTATTTTGTGATGCTTGTATTGAAAACATCTGTAGCCTCGTGCATGGTTAACTGCAACAAATGAAGCTTGGGTTTAAAACAGCATCTGCAATCATTTGTTTCAGTTCAGAGTCCTCAAATGACCTGTAGTTACACAATCTATCAAACAAAAAGGTCCTCTTGAAAACATGCTCACACGCCAGCTCGGACAGACATGCTGATGCTTGTGCTCTTTCTGTTTTGTATTGTACCCAAGTCTTAAGCTTCAGCGTGCTGTAAGACCACATTTTGGCATGTCGTCGTGACCACTGACTCATAAAATATAAAGGGGTTGTGACAATTTATTTGATTTACATAGATCATTATACCCAAATCCTATAATGTCACCATCATGTGTTTGGAGATGGAATAATAACGGTTTTAATTTCAGGGTGCACTTTTGATGTATAAAAGCTGAATATATGAGGCTCTCTCTCTCTCTCTCTCTATATATATATATATATATAGATATATACATATATATATATATATATATATATATATATATAAAAACATTTTTTAAGGTATGGCAGTGGAGATAAATTTCAGGTAGGAAAATATAACACTCGTGATCAGAAACAATGAGCAGGACCCCCCACCTGTATTAATAATAAGTAATGGAATACTCCTTGTACATTTGCATCTCCATCGTATCTGCTGTGTAACTTGATTGAATCATCAGGCCCCTTTTTGATGTCTTTTCTTTTCTTTTTTTTTTTTTTCTTTTTTTTTTTTTTGCATGCCAGCTTTTATATTTTATTCATACAACATGCCTGGACCCATGTTTCTCATTTTGCTCTGATGGTGCAGATGAAACACAAATTGTAGGCTGTGCTGAGCTCACAGGCGCCAAGGTTTGGCGAGGCAGAGCTTTATAACACTGGCAGCTTTCAGTCCTTTTGGTTCTAATTAAAGCCACTCTCCTCTGCAGGACGGACACCACATCCATTTATGTCGAAGCTTCTTTAGAGGTAATAAATCATTCAGGCCTTAATATCGGTTAATTATTGCATGCAAAGGATTAAAAAAAAATGTTTTTAATCTCACTGGAATAAGTGAAAGACACTGACATTGTTAGGTGTTTTGCCGCACTTGCATCCTATGACGGATGTTTGGAGTAAGTGTTGCCACATTGTATCATTTGGTCTCACTGAACAACCATGTGGTGACCTAAGACACTCGCCGTGTCTGTTTGTTTACTGCTTTACATCCCCCATCTCTCCTGCTTCACTAAGGCTGTAAAATGTTTTGTTTTTATCTGAGCAAATAGCATCAGGTGTTTCTACTTAAGGCGCCACATACGCTCCAAGTCGGTGGTCTCCCGCCCTGAGTCCTTTCTCAGTATGTGTTAGAAGTGAATTGCATTCATCTGGAATTAATATTTTCTTGCTCTTCCAAAGTCTTTTCTCGTATTGGTGTAATCCGTTAATGATGACAAAGAAATTTGATACACTTAAGATAATAATGATTTATTTTTGTGCCACAGCGGTCAGGGCCAGGTGTGGCGTGCGGATACACTGCGTCATCGCTTTCTTTACATCCACACACAAATCATGCATCTGCGTCACGAGGACTCGAGCTTTTATGATCTTTTTCACATTGTTGAGAAATTCTTGATACCAGACCTTATTTCTCAGAACCGGAAAAGAACTGACAACATTGCTAAGAGAAAACAAGATTAATGTACCATCCAAGTCTGATCATAAACATACGCTTCTACACCTCCGCAAAATATGTTTTCAAGTAAAAACAAATTAAATTAGAAAGGATTAAGATCTAGTTTGATAGCGCACAAACTGACGCACGCTGTCCATTTCAAACAATAAGGATGCTTCTCCTGTTTTTTATTAATGTTGAAGACGTCAATAGACGCTTTTACAAAACATGTAAATCATCAAATACCACTGCAAGCATGTCTCTCACACTATAAAACGAGACGATACAACATCAGCTTTCCACATAAAGCATGACATAGCTTGTACGTATCTTTTAATGCAACCTGTTTTTTTTTCTCCTTTGAACATGTTTTACTGTTGATGGTCATTCGTAATCCCCGGTGTCAGAAGTATGCAGAGGAGAGCGAAGATTCACGGTTATCTCTGTGTTGTTGCTCGGAATGCAAATCTCTTTTAAATCTGAGTGAGTTATGTGATCCAATACAGTGAGTCCAAGTCCAAATCTTTTAAAATCGGCGATTAAAAAATCTTTGAAAATGTGCCTGAAACAAAGACAATTCTCTTATTATCCATTAAATTGTCATTTGTTACAATACTAGACGTTTTATTGACACTGTGTGTGAAACTGACATTCTGGAAAAATGAAACTAAATGAGTCCTTTGGAACTGACATAAAGATCTCCAGAGAGCCATCAGGAGGACTTGGCAGACATCAGCTCAGTCCATTGATACGACTTAACTCCACGCTGATTCTGAAAAGTAATGTAAGGTATTTCTGTAGTTCATATCTAGCTCTGTTTTATTTCCAAAGTTTAATGACCCTTTATTGTTCCAGAGCTCAAGGGCAGCTTTAGTGCATCGTGTGGACTCCGATCCTGTTACCCTCCATACTATCAGGCTCCTCCTTAGCGCAGTCCGTCCCGTCTTTTGACCACACGAGGCTCCTAACCCTCGGACAGAATTTACTCTGCGTTCGTCTGGAATAAACTAAACTAACATTGATTGCAGCTGCTGTTGGTTTGTCGGCACAAGACGGTGTTTACACATACCAGATACATTATGTAGAAGCTGTTTATTGTCTATCTGCATGTAGAGCTAAATGGCAATCAGTCAAACATCACAAACAGTCGCTGCAGCCACTGAGTTCAATCGACAATCATTTTGAATATCGCTCCTGAGAAGTTGCACTGTAATTACCACAGCTTATTTCTGTCAGCGTCCATGATTAAGGTAAATAATACTTGTGTACACAATTTCTTACTTTGTTTACGCGCCTACAACTTTTCCAGCTTCCTTGTCTGTACTGTAACGTGGCTCTTATCCAACATGGAGCCAATGACCCTGTGATATGCAGTCTGTTGCTTGTCCGAGTCTGAATGTTTACCCTAAACTCAACTGTTTTTGATACAAAGACTTCCAGAAACTATAATTCCTCCCACTTCGTCTTCCGAAAACATCGCCTTGGGAACATACAGCAACCACATCTGGAAGGAAATTCATAGAAAATGACCATAAAACCATTTTATTGTAAATATGTTGTTCTGTAAACATAACCATTAAACCATCCCCATCCAAAATCATAATATGGTTTGGATGGAATTTAAACATATCTAACCACCCAAATTAGAGAGGGAGCTGCAGTAAAATATGAATTGTACAGTATTTGTATTTGCCGAGGTGGTACTTAAACTGGTTTAACATTAAAATGCCACAATGTCCTCATTGGCAAAGCTTTCATATATGCATTACCACTAATACAAAAGACGAAACAATTTAACTTACTTTTTTTTAAAAATAATAACCGGTCTGGCCATCACCGTGACATTGCCAGGCAACCAGCTAAGACCCCAAGAAGTCACTACTCCCTCCTCAAATCCTCCGTAAACCCACAAATTGTTGTTTTTCCACTTCGGCTTTTGTACGGATTGTACAATTGACATATACTGTGTTTATTATTGAGCTTTAGAGGTGCTGTTAGGTGGATTTTGATACCTTTTGACAGAGCCAGGCTAATGGTTTTCAGTCTTTGTGCTAAACTAAGCTAACTTGCTGCTGGCTCCTGCTTCATAATTACTGCACAAACATGAGTCGTCTCAATCTTCTCATCCAACGCTCGACAAGAAAGCAAATAAGTGTATCCCAAAATGTCAAACTATTACTTTAAGCAGAAAGTTAGCTTATTCTGAAGTAGCCCTTCATTTTGATACCAGTCCCACGTTGAATAAGTTATCAAAATGTTGCCTGTCGACGATCATTGTGAGCAAACGGGGAACTGTTAAAACAACAAAGACAGTATTCCCTGAAACATGGACATAGTAAAATGTTTTCTGCCTCGCTGCCCATTTCATGGCCTTGATGCTAACGTATATTTTCCCTCCCCTTCATCACGCCTGGCAGCTATCCTTCATATTGTAAAAGCTGCTCTCTGGTTTAACTATTACTCTGGGATATATCAAAGCTGAGATTTTTGGATGAGTTCCACACCCATTACTTTCTGCTTGCTTAGCAGATTGTAATGTTTGTAGGGAATGTAACTGTGTGTGATGAACTGTTAAACCGATGAATAACAGCGGTCACTGCTCACAGGGATTTGTTATCAGTAACTCATCGCCACAGCACGATGGAAACTATAGATACGTCGGGGGGGGGGTTTAGCTGATTTCATCCTTCAAACATTATTTTGTGAACAAATCTTTGCTTTATGGATGTTGTGTCAAAACTTGTTCAACTGTTAGTACTTTTACAAGTTTTTTTATACTTCACTCTGACTTTCTCAGTTAAGGCCACAGTTACACCATAAAGCAGATCTTTGCCGACTACAAAATGAACAGAACATGTCCACGGACTGATTAACGATGATGATTTCAGGCCTCTTTTGCGTCTGACATTACCATGTTTGTAATATCCAGATTGTCTCTAGATGTGGTTTCACTTCAGAGGAAGAATCCATCTCTGAGAGAGGAGGTCTGTTCTATACGGCTGTTCTCATTACAGCTGTGGTCAATGTCACCACCATGCAGAGACGTGTTCAGATGTGGGAGTTGAGATTAATAGGAAAGAGTTAGTTGGCCTCGCGCGTGCATGTGTGCACTTGGAAGGCTCTGAGAAGGATGAAGAGTACCATCTGTCAGCTCTTTTTTTTCTTAATGCAGTTAAGGACCGATTATTGGAAATGTGGTTGAATCCAGTATTGTTACAATGTGTCTTAGAGATGATGCCGATTTTTATCCATTTTCTTTCCATCTTGTCTGCATTTACCCTTGCTTTTTTAACACTATTAATGTTCAGTGTTTGTCCTAATCGAGTGGCACATTATGGGATAAAACTAAAGTGGGAACCACCATCCATGCAGATTGATGGAATCAATTAGCGGGTTTTTTTTGTTTGTTTTTTTTTAAAGTTTATAAAATGTGTAACTGTAAACTATTTGCAGGCTGGAGCTAAAGCTTTGGTTTGTAGGCCTTTTATTGCAAAAAGAACAAAAAAAACAAAAACTTAACACAACCTGCAACATTGATTCCCAGGTGAGAAAAGTTACTCTTTCAAATGAACTCATTGTAAATTACATTTTAAAGCCCTGCTGGGCTACATTTAGTGAAACCACCCGTGCTGTTAACAGTTGTTTCCATATGGTTTAAAGTTACTGCCCTCACTCTTGTAGAGTTACATAACATAATTCAACAGACACAGCCTCCCTTTAAAAAGGCATGAAAACATGAGATATTTGTTCGTATTATGCTACAAATTGTGTCCCCGTTATTGAAACACAGTGGTTTGCTTGTACATTTTTTTACCTCTTTTCCCTGGAATACATCAGAATATTTGAGCTGATATTACCTGTTAATTTTTTTCATTTTGCACAGTCCATATATGGGTTCAATTATTAGATCATTTGTAGTTCAACACCAGGATACTGCACAAGCCTTCAAAAAATCTTTACTGAAGGAAATCAGAACAAGAATATGAAATAAAAATCAAAAACTTACAGTACCATCAATCTTCACTGGTCTGCTTTTTCCTAAAATGTTTGTGGATTCAGTCTGTTTAACTATTAAACTTCATGCGTATGTAAAAGAAATAATGTGCTGCAGCTGTTTTAGCTGGATCATAATTTTCTTTTTCCAACCACAAGAACTTCATTATTTATCTGATGCTGATGTGTCACATTCTGACTAAAAACAATTACCATGCACATCGTCGATCACAGTAACATCATTTGTGCAGGCGGTTTTCTGCCAAATGTCAGAGAGTAAATGTTGCTGTGCATCAACACTGTGTTGGGGTGGAAAATGATACAATATGGCAACAAAGATCAGGAGGGGGAGATACATGACTCAGATCTCTTGCTGAAGATGAATTAGCAGCTTTAGTCATTTAAAGGGGAACTCCACCATTTCTACAGGTCTTGGGAAGTACCACTGCATATGTGAAAAAAAAGTGGTATAAAGACGTTTGTGGCTCCAGAGGGAGTGATGTCACTTGAGGCTGAAGAGAAGTGTGAGAATGAGGGGGAAAAAAATCCTCAAGGCTACATTAGCTGCCACCAGAATCTCTGTCAGTGGTTGAGTTGCATTGTGGGTAAAATAGCTTCAGCTGCACCTTTTTTGATCCTTTTTATAGGAGTACAATGCTTAAAGTGCCATATGGATTTAGATTTCATTCTGTGTCCCACAAATCAGGATCCAGAGCTGAAGGTCCTCGAATGAAGTTTTCACAATTTAACAAGAATCAACAGCGTCTTACTGCAACAGGTCATTTGACTCTGGATGTACGGAGACTTTAAGTCACACTTGAGTGCCTGTGCTTCACTGGCTGATCCACAGTGGACTGTGAAGGAGTCAATTTCTGTAGCTTTCCGAAACCGACATTCACAGCCACTTCAGGTGGGAAGAGGTGAAAAAGTCAGCAGGGTTTGAACTTCTCTCTGAGGCCAATTTCAGACCAACTTTATCCCTCCGTGAAATAACACAGTTGCCTTATTCATTTGAATGGGGCCCCTAGCAAAATAAAACAAGGTCATCTGGGAAAAACAATGAACCTAGTTCAACTTTTATACAGCAATGCGATGCCTAGCAAGGCACTGAGGTGGTCAATCAAATACATGCAAGCACACATTCCTGGTAGTTTACTTTGGGCGGAAAATCTCTACTGGTTACCTTGCGATAGATGCAACATATATCTAACGGATAACTTCCCAGAGTTGTTAAATCCTGTATCTTGTGTTACTCAACTGCCTGGATAGTATTTCATGTGTGATACCTGAAGCTACATACAACCTACAGGTCTGAAGAGTGAAGCCAATGAGCAAGTGCATTAAACCCATTCTTTCTAATGGCCAGCAGGTTGATTGTATAGAAGTCTATGAGAAAATAACAAGTCGCAAGTTGCTACCACTTTGTTGTTGGGTTACAACTTTAACCCTTTCACAGTGTGTTTTCAGGTCATGAAACTTAGTTGTAACATTTTCGCCTAAAAGTGTCTTGTTCGGTCGTACTTAGCCCCAACCTCTTGTGTCACTTCTGCTTCCAAAAAAAAATAAAGATGGAAATGGCCGAAAAGCCAAACGAGGCTTCAGACCCATAGTCCACAAACCAAAGGTTGACGCCACAGAAGCCACGTCCACTTCTTATATACAGTCTATGGTCTGAAGGCCCACTAACAGACATGTAGGACATTACTCGAAGGACATCACTGCAGATTCACACCTGCAGATAAATAGATGGTGGAGGGCTAAACTTCCCCCAGACCTAAAAATACCCTCAGCTTGGAAGTCTGTAACTGTAATTGATGCCGTCATGCTGGATAGCGTAAACCTCCCACGTAGAGAAAAGATTAAAGGCTTAAGAAAGGTCCATAGAATATCTTTATTGAAGTAATTGAAGGTTCCTCTAAAGGAGAAATTACAGGACAACTGGTTTAAGTACAACATACTGTAGCTGCTGCACCTGTACTGTATGTGCAGATGAATACAAACACTAAAATTTAAGCACTATGTTCTTTCAAAGGGAGCTACAATCCTGATCCTTTTTGTATAATTTTTTCTTTGTACAGATTTTTTGCAGATTATGTTTCTGCCCCATTTCTGTCTTCTTTCGGGAATAATTTGTAGAGAAGGTCTACAAAACCCAAACCGCTCCTTTCAGTGAACTGCTGTCTAACAATGTTTCTCACACAGTTTTACCACATTCCCCCCCCCTACACAATTTCATGCCAAGATTTCCATTTTATGTGACACACCATTTGTGGGAGTGCATCTCTACATATGGAACCAATTTGCTGTGAGTTAATGAGTTTCACAGGTGCTTGGACTTGTTGCGTGCTACACTGTAGTCGGGAACATAGAGCAGATACTGCTGTTTGGCTGAGGTAACTCCGGCATGCATTGTTACTGAGGGCACGGTCGTATTCGGCTCCATGTTTACCTTTTGATGATGTGTTTTATTATCAGATGTTTTCTCTCCACTCCCTATTGGCGGTGCTTGCACTGCACATTTCAAAAGAAACCTAATGTTTGTTATATTGTAATCCAAATGTCATTTTCTTTGTTTTATTTTAAGAATTCTGGTTCTTAATAGCAATAATGCTGCAGTCACTGCAGCTGAATACAGTAGAACACACAGTACAATGTATACATGTAAAACGGTACGCTGCTGATGGGTGATTTTTCTGCTAAAGAAATGTGTGTTACAACACAGCTGTTTGAAGGCCTTTACTAAATAAAATGGATAGCTTTAGCCTTGGGGAGAAAAAAAAAAGAGAAGAGAAGGGGAAAATAGAATATTCTGTGAATGAGTCACAGGTTGAAGGGCGGAGTGATGTCGGCCCAGTCTTCACAGCTGAGAGAGAGAAAGTGTGTGTGTGTGTTTGTTGGGGGTGGGGGGCACCATGAGTATCACTGGGGCCTTCTGGACCCAAGCTGTTGTTCTGAGGATAGACCGACACACATGCATACACACTAACTGTAAAATAAAGTACACACACTTTGTCGTGCCTGCAGAGTAGACCATGTGTAGCGAAGCTTCAGTTGTCCTCAGGCTGAGGTCACCCCTGACACTGATACTGTAACAAATGATACAGAAATGTTTAATTTTCATGACCTTTGTGCTTTCCATGAAACAACGAATCCAAATGCTCAGAATCAGAATCAGAATCAGAATCAGAAAACCTTTATTCGCCCCACAGCGGGGAAATATACAGCGCTACAGCAGCAAAGGGATAGTGCAGATAAGGTTAAGTACAAATGTATAAGTACAAAATATAAGTACAAAAAAACACAACAAC
>CALSCE010007005.1:4054200-4083575 GCA_943593645.1 Bovichtus variegatus
CCAACACACGGCAACTCGCACAAAACAATCTAGATTCACTAATAGCACTACAGGTAAGACGAAAGTACGTACTTTTGATTTTGGGGATGAACTGTCCCTTTTTAATGTCATAGGAAATAAATATAAGAATGGCTCAATATCGATCCAGAAAGCAGTATGACGTTAGTGCTGAGAATTGTACAGAGGGTTATTAGTCAGGTTGAAGTGAACTGTCCCTTTTTTAATAAATGAAATGAAGATAAATAACATCCTTACAGCTAACTTTTTAAAACCAAGCCCTTTTGACCTTTACGTATCCAGAGGTTTTCATAGCAGGAAAAGCACAGGTGTAGCCAGTGGCATTAACGATGTCGCGTTAAGAGGCAAACACCTGACATACTATGGCATGTGACACGGGCGACATTAGCATTCATTTGGAGTCGTGGCTACAAAACAAATGTAAATCAAACTTTTACTCTCCTGTTAGCTCTGGATTATTCTTAACCAACTCCAGATAGTGACTAACTACTTGTCATTTGGTGGGCAGGAAGTGTACAGTCAGTTTATTGGTGCTTTTTTTCTTGCTGAAAGCAGCCGCCTCCTGCTGCTGCTGGAAATGAGGTTGATGAGAGACTGAAACAATTACTAAAATTGATGGTTGTAAAACCAGTACAGTGGGCTAAAAGAGGCTAAAATATCTGCAGTGCTCTGTTTGAGGAGGACGCCTTTTACTCTTGGCACACCCTGGAAGGTTTGTCTTCTCAAGGTCTATTTTAATTTTCTTCTAAACATATTTGATTTTGATTATTTGGAATTATTTTTGAAAAGTCAGAGCCTCCTTTTCCTCAAATGATGTTGAAATAGTTAAATTCAAAAGACATACAGAAGAAAAGCAAAATAGCTTACACACTGTGTGTGTGTGTGTGTGTGTGTGTGTGTGTGTGTGTGTGTCCTGAAGACCGAGGGGGAAAAATCTGTTTTAACATTTTCTTTGATTGAATAACCTTTTACAGAAACTTAAGCTGCACCAGAATTCAGCTTTTAGAAATCAATTGCGTGAAAACCGGTCAATTACACAGCTGCATTTCTATGTATGTTTTCTATGTTTCTATGTTCAACGTATTGCATGGCAATGTGGTGACTTGGCTACATATTTTTTTTTACTATGCGAGTCCTGTTGAAATCGGCTAATCCGAAAATGACTGATGGTCAAAAAGTAAACCATCCCATACTTGTGGCTGTACGAGCTTTGTGCATTTATCTGTGTCACTTTTTAAGCTACGACTAAGAGGAAGACAGTAAAAGCAGGATGTCCTCCAGGATTATAATTACGTGCTGTAGGCATAGAGACAACTGCCAAAACAAAATAGTTTGAACAATATCCAGTTTTCATGCCATTGTGGGTTTAAATGGATAATTCATGTTGAGGTCTCCACTGCAACTGCAGTCAATGAGTCACTTCACGAGTGACCCACTAAAGTGCAGTAAGGAACTCGAAAACAACCAGGAACAGTTTGTGTCAAACCATAAGAATTTATTTTTTTACCCCCTCCAACCCCTTTAACCACTTTACTCGTTACACTTTGCTCTCTTTCTGTCTAAATCATCTTGTCATCTTTGACAGGAAACCTGGTGACATCCTAACCTCTGTCCTGCCGTTGCCTTTAAAGTGCATCACTCCTCTTCTGCTAATTGCTGTGACTTAAACCGTTGTACGGATCGAACTTTTTGTTCTACAGCTGTGTGTTTAAGCTGGTTGCTCTCTTGCAGCACAGCAGCAGAAAGTCTTCTCTCCACACCTGGCTGACGTCTCCGTGGTGATGTATGCTCACCACTTAAAATTTAATAAACGGACAGTAAGTATACAGTAAGATGCTCAGCTACCAACTCTCACTTCCCAGTTTTTAGAAATCTGCTCCCTACAACATACTGGTAAAGCTTCCCTGGACTCCTACCTAACTGTACTCCAATGCTTTATGCACGAGTTAGCTTTGGTGAGCTAACACAACTCCTGACTGTTGACCGCAAACTGGGGGGATCTTTGGGGACTGATATTTAAACTGCCCCAATAATGAGACATGGAGGTGATACAAATACATGTCTTTGATTTGAACATTTAACAACAAAACTATATTACCAATTTGTAATGTAGATATCATGTATTTTTATTCATATAAGCATAGGGTGAAATATGTGCGTTTCAGAATTAGTTGTATTCACGCAGTTTAACATGAGTGGTAAATAACTGATTATGCTAACTGACATTATTAGGTCATTTAGTCGAATGTTTTTGCGTACAGTTTTATTTAAAGGTATGTTGTGTTGTGTTTTGGGAAATATAATCAAAAAATCTTCAGTTTACTTCATTATCAAACAGCATTGTATCAAGTGTTGGGTCAGATGTGTTGAGCAGACTCCATATTCTTTTACTCTTGTCATATATGAACAAGTTAACGTTAGCCACGACAGATAATTTAGTTAGGTACGCATCACTTAGACCTCACACTTACTCTTCTATAAATCTCCGCTGAGTAAACCCTGGCATTATAACTACACTAACTTTAAAGTTACAAAGAGCTGGTGCAAACCGCTTGCCTTATCTGTAACTTTTATTACCTTCTAATTCAATATTTTAGTCTTCTGCTTGGGATGCATTCTTTCTTAAGCTGCCGGATTTCTGCCTACAACACCCACCTCGTGCATTATTTGAAAACTTGATCCATACATAGTGTATAAAAAAAAAGCTGAGATCAAAGAATCAAAACACTATCAGCCGCTGGTCTTATGTTTGGATTTCACTAAAGACGCTGATTTACTGCTCTGTCCTGTGTTGAAATGAACTCATACACTGATGGCATCCTTTTATCTGGTTCACTGGCCCATATCCAAAACCACACCTGCGTCAAGGGAAGCCAAAGATGTCTGTGTGCTGAAAGGGCCCTGAGCTGCTGTGACAGCCATAATGAAGACATCCACATCCGTTTTGGATGAACTCGACGCCTTTTGGCAGCCAGCCAGACCGAGCCTGTGGGTCAAGGCACTGCAAGGGTGTCGAGTGAAGGACACAACAGACATGTGTGCACTTGATAAGCTGTTTGAACCGGCCTACTCTGTAAAATACACTTCAAAAGAGCACAGTGTGCAGCTATTCATCTGTCTCTCAGAGGGGTTTTATGGTTTTAATAATTATAGGATTTGCTTTTTATACCAAAGAACTCAATGTTCAGCTTAAGAATGATTTAGTCATAAGAAAGTGCAAGTAATTGGCGCTCTGATATTTTCCCTGTGACATATTTTCATAACAAATTTTAACTGCAAAAAGTTTGTGTTTTTCTGATCATTTCCATCAAAGATGGTTGCTTCTGTTCAATTTTTTTTTTTTTGAGGGAAATTTTACAGTAAGTCCTGTAAGTCTATGCAACAACTTTAGAAAAGTCAAAGTCAAGAGGTGAAAATAATCAAGTGTGGCCATATTTGCAGTAAACAGTGAATGGGACTCAACACTTGGATTTCTATCTGACAGACATGTTTGGATTCTGGCCTCAGCTTCACTGCATGTGTTTTTTTTTTTTTTTTTTACAGGGGTACTGCATGATCCTGTTATTGATCATCATCAAGTGTAGTAGGTGGCCTATATAACTTTTAATTTCTCACCATTGCTGCTGATTCTCGTGGAGCTGAAGGTGAGAGATCGGCTCTGTTAACCTCTCTCTCTGCTGTCGTTGCATCTTAAAATGACCCCATTATTTCAAGGGGTTTGGTTACTACACTCAGTCAGCCACAACCAAAACAATGACACAGGCAGTAACTAAACAAAGAGTCTAAACATAGCTATAAATACCCTTTTTTTCCAAAGCGTCATGCATTTGGCTCCACCAATCAGTAAACATGTGACAGGATAGTAGAAACATCAGAAATCCAGCAAACAACAGGACACTGCCATCTTTCTGTATTACCAATGCAGTAACACAAATACTGTACACGCATTAACAGACAGCCAATATGTATCCCAGCACTCCTGTGCTCGTAGCATACACTATACAAAAACAATATTGGGATCTGCTCACCACGAGAGAAATGCTAATTGTCCAGTGTCTCACGGTCTGTTGTGATTCGAGGGCACAAAGTCCTATTGCATTTTTTTATCCATGACTTTTCTGGTGACTTGAACAACAATTTATATTAATCAACAGCAGGGGCTGCGTGAGGAACAAGACATTGATCCTTGTTCACTGTGCGCCAGGTGTCCCAGAGTTCCACATTTCAACATTTATCTCTTAGACTTTGATGAAAGGCAGAGCCATGATTTACTGTGACACTACTTTATTGCATTTCTTGATCCTCTTGTTTGTGTTCATGTGCGTGAAGAGAGTTCAATCATCTGTGGAGCTTCTGTGCTCAATGAAGTAAAGTTTAACAGGGTCGGATAAGATTTTGATGCTGATGAATATTCATTCCTAAGGGAATTGTGTGTGCTGGTTACACTTAATGTTTTCTTTGTGAACTTACACAGGCCTGACTTGGTAAATGGCTATATCACTAAAATACAACATGTAAGGAGAGCAAACTGTGATGTGGGACTCTTTTGAGATGCAAGCTGAACAAAGGTGAAGAAACAAAGGATAACGTTTCTCATACACCGAGTTTTATTTCTAAGTATAAGGCCACTTTTAATGACTTGTGAAGTTTAAAGTCAAGGACGATTTCTTTTAATTATTTAAAAATAAAGTCTCAACAGTAGAAAAGCTCTGCATTGAATATTGCCAGTCAAAATATAATTAGCTACTTATAACCTTTTATCTTATGTCAACCTACTTATCTTAATTTTACCATATAAATAGTGCAATAACAAAGGCAGTTAAAAAAAGGCAAGTAAAATATCATTTATCACAAAATCCGTGACACAGCAGGAATATTTTTAGACATCCTTTCTCCAACAAACTTATCTGCTTTGTATATTGTGTAAAGCAGAAAAAAAGAAAAGAAAATGCTGGTAGTAGTTTAACATTTATTAGACCACATGTGCTTAAAAAACCAATGCGCAGCAGGCTGCATGAAACAATTAAATAAGTAGTGTGCACCGACATGACAGAATAAATATAAAAATAATATTGATTCTGTGAAAATGATACTTATAGGTTTCAGTCTTGTTGATGGTATTTGGCTGGAATGTGAACTATTCACCCACCACTATATGTTAAAGACCTTTCAAAACAGTTACATGGACTCCCATATTGAGTAGGTTGACTTGTTTTGAGAGGAAACAAAACAGGTTGTTTTCATTGGAAGCGAATCATGTCCATGATGAATAAATTGAAAACCAAAATCATGCAGGCTGGAGGATATCTTTGGACAGGCAATTGTTAAAAAAATCCTTAAAAAAATATCAGAATAAATGATTGAATTTCAAATGCAATAATTCTGATCCCATCTTACATGTTTATACAAACTTTCTTTTTAATAAAAGTTACGATAAACTGAATCAGGGTTGTAGGCAGTAGGCAGTAGACAAGCCTCCACTACTGCTGAGGCCTCTCACTTGTAAAGCTGAATATAACGTATGTAAAGAAAACTGTCCTGGAGATCCTGTGTGTTGAACATATAGTAAACAAATGGCATGAAAATGAAGGTTATAATGTACAAATACTTTTTAACAGAAAAACTCATGTTACCAGACAACTAGAGATCTTTTCTGGCGTCAGGGCTGTGCCGCTGTCAACTTCAACTTTGGAAAAAGCAGACAGTAAAAGCTAAAAGACTCAATTTTATAAATCTTCTTTAAATCCTCATGTTCCAAAGGCCAAGTGATATGGTTATACCGGGCTGATGGTGAGCCGCCACCGTGCTTCTCCTTTTTTATTTTAGAGTGGCATGTAATCTCAAAAAATAATATGCATAACGATGGTTGTTTGAGTGAATTCAAAAATTGTATTCATATATTATGTGACCAAGCTGGTGCCAAGCTTCCAGATAAAGAAACATGTTTTGATAAATTCCCTTAAACTCTTGTACGCTCGGGTCTACAAAGAGCTCACGGGTCTTTGTGGCAAGCCAGACCATGTAGCTGGAATGTTGTTTATTGGAATTCAGCGTCTTCAAGCAAATTCATTCCCCAAAACTGTTTCCCAGCCCACTGTGTCACGACCCTGACTCCAGGGACCATTCCCAGGTTCTCCGCTAAAACATGAACATCAATCATCGTTTAGAAAGAAAGTGTCACAGATGGAAGTAACTCTGGCTATAGTTGTGGGTTTTCTGACCACTAGACTAACCTCTCCTGGGACATTTATCAACCAGAGAGGCAGTAAAAGCGCACAGGGAGACTCGCCAGGCAGGGCAAAGCTCCAAACCATAACGTGGCCAAAATAATTTTTTAATGTTCCTAGGAAGGTCCCACCAACACTCACGCAGAAAAATATATAACATTAGTAATAAATATCACCTCTCAACTCATGTTTCACATTTGGAATCTGCATTTGGCTTCAGATGTATTTCTCTGTGGGTAATGGATTTTTTACTGCTGACAACTTAAGATAAGGTTATAAGGTGGGATAACTTTATCGCTGTAATCTTTTTATTATTATCCACCCCGGAATAATACAGGAAAATAAACATTTGGAGACCCGTTTCTTGAGGTAAAACAGAACATATGTCTGATGTTTGTGTCCGATAGCTGCTCACGTTAAAACCCACAGCGTTCCACCATATCACCTTAGAGCTGGCTTTGGGATGGAGGGATAAAAGTCTGTCCATGCAATATCTGTTCACTTTCTCATGGAGCTTTATCTCTATTTCATCCACCCAAAGCACATACAGCTGAGCTCTGTTCTGTGTCATCTGCAAAATCTGTGACGTACAAGCTGTACGGCCAGAGAAAATGAGATTAGTTGTGCTGAATTATGCCTTTGTTTGCTGACAGTTGAGCATTTTATTTATTAAACCTTCATTTTATTTCCACGCTTTATTTGAATGGGTAGATTTGAGCAAAGTAGTTTGACTTTGATTTTTGAAAGAAAAGGAAGAAAAAGAAGTTAAAAGTGTACAACAGAGATGGAACTGAACAGAAATGACCTTTTTATAAATATATTAGTTCTGAACCCAGAGAACCAAGTGAATCTGTTTTTTTTTAAGGTCGAGGTCCCCTTGAGATGCAAGATATCTTCTTCCACCTGTAACCAAACCGAACTGCAAGATCTTTGGTCTAAGATATATTTTCGAGAAGCCCAGATACTTTACCTTAGATACTAAACCCGGGAGCAGCAGCATGGATTCCCCACCCAGGCAATGGTTACATGTCGGACACGTTACCGTGGCTTGGGGAAAAATTTCTTTAAAAGTTTCTAAACCTCATATGATCTAAGAAACTAGTGGCAAAGCAATATAATACATTTTATATTAAAAAAAAATATTATATATTTTTTTCACTGATGTTCTAAGCATGAATGTCAACACTATCCCGAGTGAGTCACCATAGTTGTTTTGTGGGAGCGTACAACCCAGGGGATTCTTTCTAGTTTGTTTTCTGAGAAATTTCATCAGTAAACAACAAAATATGTAGTCCCAAGGCAATAACAAATGCTGGCCACACCAAAACCACTGTGTCCACGAAAAAATAAAACAAAGCAAGGAATATAAAAAAATGAAAAAAAACAAACTTTGTCAGATCTGCAATTGGTTTCTAACAAAAACAACATGTTTTTTGTTCCAGTGGTATAAATCAAATGTTTTTTAAACCAAGCTGTCCTTATACATGACCCTTTCTTCAACGGACATGCCTTATCTTGCATTGCCTGACTCTGCCATCACAGAATGTGCTGGGTTGTTTTGGGATAGGTGAAGATGACATTTCAAATTTGAATTCCTTTAACCAATCGCACTCATCTTTGTAGACCGTGGAGGTGTGCGGGTTTGCATTGGGAGTGATAACCATGAGATGGATTGCCATGGAATTTGTAGCATTAAAATTAGAACAGACATTCATGGTCCTCACAGGATGAATATGAGTAATACCTTTGGTCATCACCTCATTTCTCATCGAGCGCCAAACATCCAAATCCTCCAATACTTTGGTTTACGAGGAAATAGCAACATTTAAATAACCCATCAGTCTCAACTGTACTTTGTGTTTCCTGCCAATTAGCAAATGGTATGTTCGCACTGTCTGCAACTATTTATGTATGCGTACTTGTGCGAGCTGACCTCTTGTTCCTGCAGGAGTTTCCATCTCCCACACTGTGGACCAGGCTAAAGCGAGAACACAGGAAGGCTGCTGTAGAAGACGAAAGCAGGAAAAGCCGAACACGATGGTTCTCAGTTAAAACCACTTAGTAATAAAACTTTTATAGTTTTTATAGTTTGTCGCCACTGTACAGCAAATGTGCTGTTTTGTAGCATGCTTGCTATGTCTTATACTGGAGATACTGTATGTCGGTTGTCTGATTGTGTGTGTGTTTTGGAAGGAGTGTTTGTGTGGGTCAGGGTTCCCACAGACCAATGCCTTATATGCAGGCCGGGTCTTCGTACATGTTTTCCATTGTTAGCATCTACCTGTCGAGCAGAAGCGAGACACAAGCAAAAGCAGAAGAGGCAGCAGTCTGCTTATGGAAGGCTTCATAACTATAGCATGTGCCTCTGGATGAATCCCCTGAGGTCAAGTGAGGTCTGCCACAAGCCCTCATTCATGCCAACAGACATCTGGCCTCACAATGTTCCCTGTATGGCACCAACACTGGATCCTGGTCACCTGCACTATTCTGTAGTTTTAAAAACAATTTGCTGATGTCATGCTTGCATTTTTTTCGCATTTATCATTATTTATCTTGTCATAAAAGTGTTGCTACAATGTGTTTTTTAATTTCTATTTCATTACTTAAAAAGTTTAAACGCTTATGTGGCAACAACATGTACCTTCCTTGTTCTATATATCATTCAGTGCAACATACATCATTTTTGTAGTTTTTCTTACCTTCTCATTAAAAGTGGAAAACCACTAAATGCCTTCAGGTCTCCCAGTTATAATTATGAGTGTACAGCAGTTGTAAAACACAGAGGAAAGATCAGTTATACAGTCTCATTCTTTTGTGCTCTGTTTGGTGATGAATTTGGCAGCTTAACCTCTGTTCATGACAGCCCTTTGAGCAATAGACTTGTAATGTATAATGTTCGGGCCAGTGTTCAACTGGCGTTTTTCTTGTGGAGCTCTGCAGCAACTCCAGAGCACAGCCTCGTCAACATGTCAGAGTTACTGACAAGTGAACATAGCTTGTGTTGTTGTGGCCCTAATAGAATAATGGGAAGATTATCTTCTCGTGATCATCATAAGAAAAGGAATGGGCTACTCAATTTCAATGTCCATACATTGCCCGGCTGACTGCTATCCCTTCCAAACTAAACCCATATTACGTAGTTGCAACCTAATTTATGATTATGTCTCAGTCAGCAGGCTCATTTTCTCTTTTTATCATTGTTTATTGATACAATTGTATCACAATGAGACGTAACTGCAAGTGCTGCATAATTACTTTGAATTGACTTATAATTAGTTTCAGGCAGCAGCTTTAGAAAACTTCCAGCTCCACTGCCGGCTTCATTTGAATGAAAGAATTCTTGGAAACGGCAGGAAAGCAGCCAAAGATCAATACTCAAGGTAATATTATATATGATATTTTACGTTATGTATATTAAAAGGAACAAATATAATTAATGACTCTCTCAATAAAGAACCAGGAACCCCTTGACCTTTTGACCTTTAAACGTAGAACTATAAAGCCTTTTAATTGTCTATCTACTATCCGGACAGATGAATAATCCATGGTTTCAGGTGAATAAGGTCTTTTAAAATGCTTAAGTCTATGAATCCCACTGCTTACTACTTTGTCTTCGATAAAAAAATCTCACTGTTTTAAATCAGCTCTGAGTAACAAGATCCAGTTTAACACTATTTGAAAACTCAATATATCAGCCCCTTAATTTAAGTACTTAACAAATGTGCAAAATCAGCATTCAAGTGGCTCTTGAGTCGCTGTAAAAACATCACATAAAATTACATAAAGCAATAATTACCCTCGAAAACCACAAGCTCTTACTATGTGTGACTGTTGGACAGTTTATTAAACGAGTTGTGGAGTAAGGAAAGTAAAAGAAGGGCTATCATTGCCATATGTTATTTTATTATATTTTGTTTTTTATTAACTATAAATGTATTGATGCCTCCGAGGAGTAAGTCAGTGGGTTTTCCCTGGAAAGGTTCAATAATTACAGTGGAAACATTTGCTTTGCAACGCAAACTCGTAACTGTAACAGCAGAGGACTTCTGACTTTATAACCACTGAGTTTCAATTTCCTTTAAGTTCAATTATGACAATACTTTGTTAGTCCCACATATGACTTTACCATTAGCAACCTGGGAGGGGTTTCCTTCTTTTTGTTGGACTTTTAGCAATCCTAGCAGTGTGGCTGTAGGGGTGTCGACCAGTTTGGAGTCAAATAGCTCAACAATTGCTGGATGGTTTGGTACTAAATTGTGTACATTCATATTCATGGTCCCCACATAATGAATCCTAATGACCTAAGTGATCCCCTGACTTTTCCTCTAGCGCCACCATGACGTTCACATTTGTGGTTTTTGAGTGAAATGTCTTGACAATTATTGGATGGATTGCCAGGAAATTTGGTTCATGTTCCCTTCAGGATGAATTTGTTATTGAACTTATTGTAAGTCGATTTGGACAAAAGCGTCAGCTAAAGGAAATGTAATGTAATGTTATCTCTTGGTAAGAACTAAGATCTCAGATGTCCTTTGTGATGAGCATTTTAGCAATCCTGGCGTTAGCATGTAGCTCACATCACCGTTGTGTCTGGCTGTTAGTCTTAAATAAAAATAATCTGTTTCAGGAAAGCAGTTAGTGGTTCGATCCCCGGCCTCAGCGGTCAGCATGTCGAAGTGTCCTTGGGCAAGATATTGAACCCCAAATTGCTCCCGATGGTCACCGGTGTGTGAAGTGTGTGTAAGTGGTTGTCGCTGATGAGCATGTGGCACCTTGTAAGGTAGCCACGGACTCTGTATGAATGTGTGTGAATGGGTGAATGCTGATGTGTTGTTAAGCGCTTTGAGTGATCGCAAAACATTGGAAAAGTCCCATATACATGCAGTCCATTTAATAATTTAAGAATTGTACCATTTTAAACTCATATTACACAGTATTTTCAGGATGATTTTAATTCGAGGTCTTTTTACATCTTGTCTATACTTTTGTTTTAAACACATTCTTACTGACCTTTTATTCTTTAGGATGTGAAGAGTTAAATTCGATATTTAAGAAAGGTGTCACACAGGCATTCAGTGCATGAAATACTGCGTCGTCTTGTAAATCCTGTCTACACCTTCCTCTCTGTCTCCCTGGATATGAGCATTTACAGGTTGTTTCAAATCTGCCCCCGAGCCCTCTGGCCCTCAGCCATATCACAGTTGTTGGTCTCCTTCAGTTCAATAGGAACATAGAGAGCAAAACAGACACTATTCATCATGGCAACATCAATCATTACTGATGTCGATCTTTGAGTTTCACAGCTGGAGAATGAGCATCGGAGGCTGGTTTGATAAATCAGCCTCGCAGGATTAAATACTCATAGAGACTCAAGCCCCAAAAAAAACAGAGGTGCACCTGAAAATAATCTATCAAGTCTGGTGTCTGGTTTGCACGCTTCCAGAAAGAAATCATTGCACATTTGCAAATGGAAAATAACTATCAAACACATTTTTATATCATAATACTTTTGGCACCCCTTCATCGTGGTAGACTGTATAAAGAGAGCTTGAGAGCTTTGTTTTTTCTTATTGATTTCATTTTTGATGTGACTGAAGCTTGATCAAGAAAATAGCACAAAATGTATTTGAATAATGAGATTGGAAACACGATGATGCTTGCCATACCCTTTGGCATAACTTGAGAGAGAGCTGCAGGGACATTTGCTATTCATCCCTTACCACGATTAATGACCTCACTTGTGCTGCTTTTCTGATATGCATTCACCCTATGCTGACATTGAAGCAACAGGAGGAATAAGCTCTGCTGGAAATGCTCGTCCAGTTTCTCTTTTTGCTTCTCAATTTGCATTCTTTGTTCTGTTGTTTTCCCTGGGTGTTGGGCAGGTTTCATTATAAAACATGTACTCGCACATCTGCATGTCATGTTGACCTGAACGTCAGGGTTACGTAACAATGTCAGCTCAAAAAAAAAAAAAAAGATTTTGTTTTAAGAATTTGAAGTGGATTGTGTTTCTCTTAATTATCTCACTAAGCAGAAAATAACTTTACGTCTGAACCGTCTTACATGATTGTATTATCCGTCTCGACAGCGTATGACCTTGTGTGTGTGTGTGTGTGTGTGTTTTGAACAGATCTGATGCATTTTCCAGGCATGTTTTAGGGTGTTTTTCCCACATCAGGTTTGCATTAGTGGGATTCTGGCCTTGATTGCTCTTCATAAATCACGATTTATGATTAGAGCTCTCAACTGCTCATTTAGAGATTAGAGACTTAAAGTTTGGGCATGAACTCTCATAATGCCACGTTGTCTGTTGCACATTGTAATCCACATTTTGATTCAGACAGAGATATAGTTGAATAAAATGGCCTTACTCCTACTAAACACTCATTTTTATAGGTTTATAGCGTCATATGACTTCATCCTCTCGCTTCTCCCTGGAAGATGTTTAGCCAATGAGAAATGAACTCAGTCTTCGGGGACTGGCGCGGCCAGACTGATGTGGCCAAAATCCAAACACATACGAACCACAGGCAGCAGGACTTTACCTCTCTTCTGGGCCAAGGTTAAAGGCATAACGTGACGTATTGAAATTCAGCAGATTATTTGCCTCCGCCAGGAACTTGTCACATTATAAGAAAAAAACTTGGCAATTTGTTTCCCCAAAATGGCCCGCTAGCATCATTAGAATTCCCTGTTGAAACCAGGAGGCACAGCCAACTAGAAACACAAGGAGGGAGAGAGTTTGCTCTACATTGTTACAAATGAAACCATCACATGAATACGTTATGCATATGCAATACTTTCATTCTCCTGATGAATTACAGGTTGCGTTTCTTTGCAAAAAGGTAACTCTTTGTCATTTTCTGGCCAGCTACCAATGAACTATTCCTGGGCATGTTTCTCTGAGTTCGGGTTAAACAAAGGACCCAAAGCAGCCAGACCACCCAAAACATTCATGAGTACGATTATGAGCGGCCAAAGCAGCCAGCTCGTGTCCTGCTCTTCCAGCGTTCTGTATACACTCTGTGACTTTGATCACAGCTCCGTGATTGATGCCATATTTTTCATTCGCCTGGGTTTGTCTTTGCGAACCAAATTATAGTGTGAAGAATAAATGTCAGAACTCTAAAACGAGCCCCCCACTTTTGGGTACTTACCATATCCCCTCTCATAAAGACACACATGGTTCTACTCAATCACTCTCTTCATTCTGGAACTTTAAAAACCTCTTGATTAGAGTAAATGGAATATGAAACCCCAGATTTAGCTCTGATGGTGTCTTTGGATGAGCAACTCAAATGAAACATTAAAGTTTTTGTCATACAGCTGCACTGAAGCAATGTTCAGCTGGCTGCGTTACAGGACTTTTGTGTTTGAACATCAACATATACACTAATGCAAACGGACCACTCTTGCTCTCAAGTTTTTGTTCGTCTGAATATCAACAACTTTATCCTCAAGCACAAAAATGTACATTCCACCATTGGCTTGAACAGATAAACTCAAGTCATCTATCATCAAACACACACCTTCCAATACATTGATGCTCCTATAACTGGAACAGAATCCATAAATGGTCATGTTGCAGTGTTTTAGTTGTATACATTTTGCTGTGATGGAATTGCTACAGATGCTTCTTGAATAACTCCAGTCCATATGGAGTACCGATGAAGGGACTTGCAACATAAATTCAAACACTGACAAATGGGAGAGGATCAGTAAACAGAAGGGCTTCTCTCTAAAACAGCGGTTACCAACCTGGGGGTTAAGTCCCCTGAGATGATTCACCGGACAGGAACCATAAAAAAACATAAATTATGACTTTCTTATAATCTTTGGACCTTCTCCAACTGGATTTTTGAACATCTCCAGGCCTCTAAAATGAACATATTATACAAATGCAACTACTGACGAGGTGCAGCCATTGCTTTGTTTTAAGGGGTCACAAGCAAAAGATGTTTGGAAACATTGTCCTAAATCACGATAAAATATACTTCTATTTAAGCAAAGTGTTCTAATTATTTCTAATAATAACCTCTCTCCAATAGAGACATGTTTCTTTCTCCAGAAGAGGTAAATCAAGGTATCTTAGGCTATTTACACCCTCCAGGCCGATAGTCTGGCTTCTAGCTGAACCTTTAACTGAAGAATAGTTGTGAATACAAAGACAGCTGTACTTCGTCCTAATCAATTTCTTCCCACCCTCAATTCTCTACAATGAGAAAATAGACCCACCTGTATTCACAAACCAATACTGGTTACACTGCATTCCTCTTGCTTCAGCCTTACTGGAGGTCAGTCAGAGGTTTCCAACTGTCTTACAGCAGGCCGACGAAGGAAAGAAAGCATCACGGTTGGAAACGGACAATGTCGTTTATTAGGCCTCATCTCAACTGAACCCCGATGAAGGTGTCTGGCGTTATAAAAGCCCTTCTTTTTTTCATAGCAGACTGTCAGTGACTCAGAGGATTATGTGGACAGTGAGACTACACAGGAACTGAGATCATTGCATTGACCGTCCAACTAAAAGAAACACATTTGCACACACACTAGTATCAACCAGAAGTCTGTGAACTTTAACCCCACTTTGTTTTCTCCTACATCAAATATGAATGCTTGCTGTTGTCACGAAGCACACGTCTTAAGTTCACATGAAGCTGAAACTGGAGGCTGGTGCCATTGTTGGCTCTGTTCTGATACCGCTGTAGATTATGTAAAATGGCACTCAGCAGCTCTTTCTTTATAATGCCAGGCTTAACATCAAAGGGAACAGGTCCATTCATTGCCATTGCAAACAGGTAAAAAGGCTGTTGTTTTCTGTAGCGTCTGGTGTCTGTACTCGCACTGGCCTAATCTCATGAACATCATGGCTAAAGGCTAAAATGTCTGCATTGTGTAACCTCCTATCAAAGCTTTGCATTCAGACACTAAATGCTTGGGTTCAGAACGTGGTCATTACTCGCCTTAAATGCTCTGAGATTTAGTAAATATTAGGCTCTGGCCTAAGGAATGTCCTCAGTGACCCTATCCTCACACAGACATGCCACACAAACAAGCTCACGCTGAAGTCAGGGGTTTATCTCTTCAGATCTACAAAATACTCTCTGAAGCGGACTGTTTTCTCTCCTTTCTTATGATTTTGTTTTTTTCTTCAAGAATCTATTATAAACCAGACATTTAGATTGGGCCCAAAAATGTTCACCTTTTGAACATTATTTTTAGAATGCTCAATGCAGACGATAATGAGAAAAAGTAGACCAGATTTTGGAATTTGTGTTACTATCTTTGTCCCATTTATCCTCATACATGTTTCCTCTCAAGCAAGGTCAAAGGTGAGTGTTTCAGTGACAGGTGACCAAACTATCTTTGTAAGGCTTGGCGCTGAGCCACCTTGCTGCAGTCACATTGTGTCCCCAGAGTCGACTGTTGATCTATCAACAGAGGTATCGGAAAGCTTTCGTGCAAAGTTTCCACATGACTAGTGTATGAATGTTTACATGAGACTATTAGCGGCAAGTATCAAACAAATGGATCCCAGATTGAGACATTAATTATTAGGTATGGAAAAACACATGATCTTTCCCATCTGACCGTGGCAGAGAGTTGGATGGGAACAGTGATTAAGCTTTTGTGTCTGTACGCTCAATATGAAGCTACCAGCCAGCTAACTTAGCCTAGCACAAATACTGGAAACTGGGGGAAAGGGCTAGCTTGGCTCTGTCCAAAGGTAACAAAATTCAGCAGCTCTAAAGCTCACTAATGAACACATTGTATGTTTCTTTGTTTGATTGTAAAAAAAATGGAAGTGCCATACAAATTTGCATACAAAATTTTTAGTCCGAGACTCCCAAACAGTAACCACTAATGTTACAGAGCCATATAGCTGTTTCCGTTTCATGTCTTTGTGCTAAGCTAAGTTTGCCGATGTTAGCTTCATATCTAGTGTACAGATATGAGTGTTAGGAATCCTTTCAACTTTGCTTTTTTTTTGTTGTTGTAGATACTCGGTTCAAAAGGACAGCAGAGGACTAAATGATGTTGTGCTCAGATAATTGCTTTGTTACTTGACAAAGCCACAACCACACAATGTACAAAAAAACTCAGCCACACTAAGCTGAATCATTAGAATAGTTTTCCATGAGCAGAGCAGTCAGCTGTAGATCTGTCATCACTATTGTGTGCAGACAGATCCTGTTCCTGCCGCAGTCAGCAGACCTCCTCAGAGATGCACATTAATGAGGCTGCTCATTGGGCCTTTCTATGTACCCATTCAAAATCGCATAGACTATGTACAAAGCACTTTTTTGAGAGTGGATATCTTTAAAATGGTCTGTGGTGTGCAGTCCATCTGACTCAGCAATAGCTGCAAAAACAAAAATCTATTGCTGATCAGACAGAAGACGCCACATAGAAAATGTGTCACTATGGCTCTTCACCCTAATTACTTACAGAAACTCTCAGGCCTTCGCCAGTTTCTAATGGTTTCACTAATTAAGGGTAGGCCCTTCCTTGGCAGGGAAACTATTAAAGGGAGCAAAAGAATGTAGAGTTATGGGTTATTTTTTTATAACAGGAAATGCAATGATGCGCTGATGGTTTACCAAGCAAGTCAAGATTATGGCTCAATGTCAAGCCTTTGCAGCTGTGGTGAGTGGAGCAGGACCTAGTTTGTTTGTTATTGAACGGTAGGAGTAGTTCTGTATGTTGGAGCAATTGGTTCAGTGTTTTGCCCATGGACAAAAGATAGAGCCCATTTAAATTAAAGTTATTATTTTTAGTAGCTTTGTCTAGTTATGATAACACTGTACTCACCAAAGAAATTACTTAGATCTGGGAAAACTCTGGCATTGATACAGTAAAATCAAACACAATCTGCTTTAATGATCAGATGGGTTGTAAACACGCCACCGGATTATCTAAACCACTTTATTTGGAGGTTAAAATTAAATGTTGGGTACAAATCCTTAAACACACAGGAAGTGCACACATAATTACAGTAAGGATGGCAAAAGTGGGCAAGTCAATCTGTACACCTGATGGATGCTCAGAAAGAGCAGTATGTCCTGGAATTTTACTGTTTGCCTTAGTTTTTTCTTTCAAATAAGTTTTGAGCCTTTTTTTCTAACATGTTATTAAGGAGTGGTCCCTCCCCTCTCTTCATTGGAGAATTGATGTTGCACATTTTCTCTGATTCCATAAAAGTTAGTATCACTTTAATGGAAATGCGTATTATATAAACTGCACACTGTGTTAGAGAGTGACATCATTAATCCTTGGCATTAAGTTCAAATATATCGCAATGTATGAGATTTATTTTTCCAAATCAAAACTTCACTTGAGAGAAGCTGGTGAAGCCAAACATTCTTTTTGATAAGGAGTCTGGCTCAATTAAAGCCATCAAACCTGCAACTAGATAAGACTATAAACCCAGGCAAGATGCAACTAGGGGAACAAATAAATATTTCCATTGGCTCTCTTCCAGGTTTTCCCTCTATCTGCTCTTATGTAGGTCAGACTATTCAACCCTTCTGACATATCACTTCCTTCTCAAAAAGTTAAAAAAATAAAATCTGACACAAGACCTCCCATGCTAGACTCTGACCTTTTTCTCATAGTCCTCAGACATGCATAAGTCATCATGTCAGAATTGCACAATTCAAAATTTCCACCTTCTCACACACAGCTGCATTCTTGGACTGGTCATAGACACAGACAGGGAGAATGAATCCACATCATCCGGTGGAAAACATCTGTAGTTGCATGACTGAAATGTTGACCGTGAAAAAAATGCACGGCAAAGTAGAGTTTATAGGCTACGGGGAACTGCTACAAGGCACGCTGGCCACCCATCTCACCTATGCACTTACTGTGGCTGCACATGTGAGAGCTGGTAATTAATTTGGATATTTCACAGAAGGGAAGCAGAGAACTTGGGCATATGTTCTGGCACATGTTTCACAGTCCTCACTTCATCTGCTTCCTCTCTTTCTTCTTTTTAACTTTTTGAGTTTTCTCAGCATGCATTCTGTAATTTTTCTCCCTCTGGCAGTATTATTATAGCCTACACTTTTTGGCCCAAACTATGCATTACTTTATCTGAAGAAAGGCTCTTTAGTGTATACAGCATTCCCTCAAACTTTCTAGAGTAACTTATAGATACAATGTGGCTTTCTTATGTTCAGAAATTCTTGATTTCTCAGGTTTTAAATGCACAACTTCAAAAGTCAGACCATATGTGAAAAAGACTTTGATACATGTCCCTCAGCAGCAGTCATATGAAGGTTGATATGATCTAGAAGTCGAGGGCGACTGGACTTTCTTGTGGTTTTGAAGATGTTTCACAAGTGGTTTGATTCTGGAAGTGTGGTGACGTAGTGACTTTTAACACATTAGCTAGACAGCTCTCCCCCTGGCATCTTGATCATTCAATGAAGAGGAATAAAATTAAGCTTTCTGAACTGATGAGATCAGTTGGCAAGCTTGTTGGCTGGTTAGCTTAGCTTAGTTGCTACCAGGTCAACACATTTAGACAGTTAGCCCAATGTAAAAGGCATATTTTTTTACCATGGCCTCCTGTCTCATACCTGTTTTAACAACTGCTCTTTAGTGGAGATGGTTACTGTATACTCAAACAGAGGAGGTTAAATTAAAGTGAATAGTGCAACACAGCTAGTGTGCTATGATGGCCCCTTCCATTTTGGCCTCTCCGGGTAGCTGTCTTCTCAAAGGTCAGCAGCAAGCGGGGATTTATGCGTTACTAAAATAAAAGCGCTGGCACCACAGAGATAAGTAATTCTTTAGAGACTGAATTTATTGATATGATGTTTCAATATTGATCTAGCTTCCTACGATGTGCTTCTATGACAAGTGGCTCATGCCAGTCAAAAAGCTAGTGCGCACGGTGACCATGACAATGGAACTCTATCTTTGAACGTTGATTGAACTTAGTTATGACTTTACGTCTAAACTAGTCACGTCATGCACCAAGTAATCAACAAATATTAGTAGCTGATTTAGTTACAAACTAACTAGTATTTACTGAGCCTCTAGTGTCGACTTTACACCCCAACTAAGTCAAAGGTGCGAATAAACAGGAATTTATGGGAGTTTCTTTCTTCGCACTGTCGCACTGCTTGCTCATGGGGGAATGTTATTGTCTAGCCCTGCTATTTATGAAAAGTGTCATGAGATAACTTGTGTTATGTTTCTGCGCTATATAAATAAAAATGTTCTTGCGGCTTGACTTGATTTACCTCACCCCCACGGGTAAATCTACTGATAGCGAAATTGCATTGGAATTAATTGAATTTGCAGCAATATGTGTGACCAGGTCTTGACAGTAAATCTTTGCAGAACAGGAAAATAAAATGCAGTATTAGTTCTAACTGTACATGAATGGCTTTATTTTTGGAATAAATACACTGAAGTCAAAGACAATTACAAATGCCTGTGTAAAAAAAAAAAAAAAAGATCTAAAAAGTATTTACATTATTTTTTTCACAGAGCTGAATAAATATATACATAGTATACAATACAGCCCATGTAGGTCATATGTTTCTTTTGCTGTACAAAGTGCAAAAGCTGATAAAAAATAAAAATGATAATCCAACTAAAACAGGATCCTTCCTGTGGTTGGATGTTTGACTGGACAATGTGGCCCCTTTTAAGAAACAAAACAAGAATATAATGGATTACAGGATTTCAACAAGTGTCTAGAAGAACAGCTTGGCTCGGGCTGTGAGGCCATGAACAAGGAGATCCAGGAAAACATACATTCTGTACAGCATAACAGAGGGCTTGCCAGTTTTTCTTCCCCTCCGTGCTTTATCGTTTCATTGATAATAAGTTATCTGTGGTAACTGTGCCAGACAGGCATGACTTAGCATAGCTGAACATGATGAACTGAGAAGACAATCGTTTAGGGGGAATGATTAAGGAAGCGATCAAACGCGCTGAACACAGGAGTCGGGAATTGAACACAGTACGTGTGTGTGCATGCATGTTGCTATGTGTGTGTGATATCAGGCTAAGCCCTTATGTCCGATGAGCAATGCAATGTTGAGTGCAGCCTCATGAAATGATCACTAGCCATTGTCTTCTGCCCTGATTTGTTTTGTCAGATCTGTCATGAAAGCCACCCGTGTAACTTCAGATTCTAGTTTGAACGGTTTCCATGTCTGGTGCGGAGTGAAGTCTGCAGAAAATCTATGTCTACAGCTTTGTATATTTCTAGGAGAGATGCTGGCTGCATCGTTATTGTTTGTTTCTCTGAAAGTTTTAGTAGTAAATCATGCAGTGGTTGTTACTGTAGAAATCTATCCAATGTTGTATCAACCATAATTAGCTAAAGCTGTTAATCAACTAGGGCTGCAACTATTGATTATTTTAATTATCAATTAATCTGCCGATTTAGTTTCTTGATTAATTGTTTGGTCTATAACATGTCAGAAATGAGGGAAACATGTTCATGCTAGTTTCTCAAAGTCCAAGGTGATGTCTTTATATGTCTTGTTTTGTCAGTCCAAAACCCAAAGATGTTCAGTTTAATATGATATATAACAGAGAAAAGCAGGAAATCTCCATATTTGAGAGGCCATTCTTGCGTGAAAATTTACTTTTAATCGATTAATCGATTATCAAAATAGTTTCCTATTATTTTTCTGTCGATCGACTCATGGATTAGTCAACTAATCGTTGCAGCTCTACAACCAACAGATTTTAAATATATATACTTGCATTGTAGAAGCAATGCAGCAGCAGCACAACAAGTGTCTTAAAACAAGGCTGCTTATGTACAATCACATAAATTATCAGATCCGTATAATTTTTTTAATCAATTCCATGATTTTAAAAGATTCCCTGAAAAAACGCCTATGAGATGGCAGATGAAGAGCGCACATAATGTTAATCATTAAATGGACAGTCCTTCTCTGTGTAAAGTGTTGTGGCCATTACATTTTAATCCAGTTTGTGAAAATGTATGCACGTCAATCCTGGCATATTTACTTAAAAAAAGAAAAATGGAGTAATTTTTTTGGACAACCAGAATGTTTGCAAGAAACTCAAAAAAACCCTTTGAAACCTGAACAGTCAAAACATTGTGACATGAAATAGGTTCCAGACTCATAAGGTAAACTTGATTGATTGATTGATTGATTGCTTGCAAATGGACATTCTGTATTTCCTGACAGTACACAGGATTCAACTACATTTTATTTGACCTTCTATCATGTTATTTTGCCAGAATCAGAGTTAGACTTGGATAATGTCTTTTGATGTCAGAGTGATGGCAGTAAAACATATCTTCCAGCATTCATCCTGCAGCTTTCACTCTCCTTCCAATATTCATTTGGTTCTTCCAAGCAAGTGTCCCAGGATGCAGGTGGAAAAATCTGCACCCAACAGACACGGTGTGTGTGTGTGTGTGTGTGCGTGATACTTGCAGGTTGATTCAATTTAGTCCATTTAAAACACAACAAAGATTTGTAGTTTATAGGTTTTTAGCCACTAGCAAAGCCTTAGGTTACAGAAGTCCAGCTCCTGTGGCTTGCGTAAGCCAGTGCAGTGGTCCCTTGGGAGCAGATGCCCAGTTTGGGTTTTGCAGTGCAACGGTCGTCTCTTGAAGCCCTTCCCACAGGTTCTGGAGCAAGGTGACCACTGCCCAATATGCCACTCAGGACAGGGGTCTCCACAAACCCTGGTGGCTGGGGGTCTTTGTGAAGGATCACAGTCCAACCCTGGCCTCCCATCCGGTCTCAGACACTGCACCATCCTCCTCTGGATCCCACTGCTGCATGTCACTGAACACTGGTCCCAACCTGTGGATATCCATTTCCCAAGAGTGGGATCCTCCTTGCTATACGACTTCTTCAGGGTGTCTCCCCCCTTGTCCTTGACACTATCCTCAGCCAGGACACTGTTATGGGAGTTTACACGCCCGTCCTTCTTCAGAGTCTTGTCCTCCTTGGTCTGACGGGCGAGGTAGAAGGAATAGCGGATGCGAGGTGGCGTCATCTGGCCCGCACACAGCACCTCTACAGTCAGGGATTCTCCCAAAGGCTTTACGGCCTGCAGGGTCTCAGAGAGGCCGGCTGTGCCGCTGTAGCGCATCAAGCTTTCCTTTACAATGATGTCCCTCTCTCCTGCTGACACCACATAGTTCCCATTAAGCAGGTAGTGGCCCTCTGTGTTTTTAACCGCCAGATAGTTGTCGTCACTCCTCATTCCCTTGTAGCCTCGCTGACGGATGTCTATGTTGGCTGCGCCCACTGGTAACATAACCACAAAGTTGTAGCCATGCCTGCATGCCAAAACATATTACAGTCAATGAGAGCTTATAATTGTGAAGTTGATAATGCTGTCATACAACGGTGTATTAGGGGCCATTCTAGGTAAAACATTAAAAAAGTTACGGAGCTTGGGGAGAGGGCTATTATTCCAGTTTTTTCTTTAAATATTACCCCCCTACCATGGCTCTGTAATTTATTTATAACCTACATTGGCCCTAATATGCAGTCATGCTGTACTTTCAAGTTTAGGTAATATAGAATAAGAATGACGTAAGCATTATCCCATGATGATGTGGCTTTTACTCACTCAGGCTTTGTGAAGAGTCCTGACACCTTCTTGCAGCCCTTGCTATCACCTCCGCAGATTCCACACTTATCAAACTTCTTGTTGGAGCCAATTTTTCCATCACAGCCCGCCTTAATGCACTTTCCTTGGACACACACTCCTGTGGAGTCTGGGGAGCATGGAGTCCCATCCACAACCTGGAGTGTACAGAGACACTATAAGGTTAGCTTTTCATATGCACTACACAGTAAAGAAATCAAAAATATTTAGTTGCAAGAAGCATCCAACACACAACGTGACACATATAACAGTCCCTGTGAGTTGAATTTGGTTTATATCTTTATTCCAGCTTATTAAAATTCTCAGGTTGGAATATATTTGAATTACTGCAGCCATTTCTTTTTGTATAGCTGTTTCGATTCCTGTCATTTTTTCACTACAGCCACTGAAAGCAGTTCTCTTAATATACAGAATACCGTCTTGTTTTCTTAATTAATAAGCAAGCAGGCAAAATAAACATTTAAACTATCACTCATAAATACACTAGTTACAGACATAAATAATTAACAGTGAACAAATGGCTACCAGGATGACTAATAGTAAGATACTGTGTTCTGTGGAGGACAATTTCTGAAGTGAGGCTGTCAACTAAATCAGCACCACTGTTAGTCTGTCTGCAAATATGTGTCTGCAAATATGTGACTGATAAGTTCTCTTAATGCCGTTGTGATCTCCCTGACGCAGACAATTTTCGGACACCAAATGAACTAAACTACAGCTCACGAAACTGTGCACAGAAAGTACTGTAAACTCGTTTTTGGTTTAAAGTCATGAACCAAGTCTCTGTGGTTAAAACATCCAGCTGCTCCGTGATTCAGAGCTACGTGTCCCCTGAGCGCTCTTATCTGCTTCTCCTAAGCCGGTATGATTGAGTGAAGTGTGAAGTGACTCTGCCTCACTGCTGCTGAAGCTCACTCTACACCCTACTATCTGAAAGAAATAAACTATCTTCCTCCCCTCCTTCATTCCTGCCTTCACTCGTTGCACTTAGACCAGAGGCAGCTGGCTGACATATATTCGCGTTTCCCTGTTTTGGCCTCAAAACTTATTCAGACTTTTGTCCAATCACCAATAAAAGGACCTTTCCATTTGTTCAGGCAGAGCAGAACATATACTTGAGGTCTTGCTGTTTACCTTGGGTGCCAGGACATAGAAGTAGCCAGTGCCATTAGCCCTGCAGATGAGTTTACATCTGTCATCGGTGGACACTCCAGAGTACTTGGGTACCCACACTACGGAGGGGTCGATGCGGTTACTGTTGAAACTGCGGCCACTGGACGCACACTGCTCCTCACGATAAGTCTTACCTACTCAGAGGGAAGGGGGGAGGGGAGGGTACAGGAGGTGAGAGGTGGGAACGTTCTAAAATGTCAGTGGACATAGTTGTCTGTCTTGAGCTCGTACCTGTGTCAGGGCAGCGGTTCAGGTTGCAGGAGCGGTATTTGACCCGAACCCCTTGGCAGTATTTACCACTATTTGATGGAACTGGGTTGTTGCACTCTCTTTTAGACAGTTGGACTCCACCTCCACACGTGCGTGAGCAGGAACCGAACGGGCCCCACTTCCCCCAGCGGCCATCCACCTGGAAATACACAAACCAGTGGCATATTGCAGAACTTATAACAACAAAGACTGTCCTTAATCATACCCCAGTTAAGGCTGCGTTTACACCAAATAAGGCGTTACAGCGATTAGCGCAGGGTTGTGCCAAGTTGTGGAAGTGTTATTTAAATGGCCCATTGATTGCAAAGGTTGATTCTGTTTCAACTTTCAGTGCGAGCCGCTGCAGTTTCTTTCAGCATCCCCTGCGGTCCCCACCGCTGCAGCCCAAATGCACTACCCACATTCAAATGAATGGGAGGACTGGCCTTTTCGCCGCAATGCCTGATCTGGTGTGAATGCAGCCTAAGATGTGTGTTGATATCAAGAACTCTGTCTTTATGTGAGTCTTACCTTCACATTTTGGACCCGTTTGTCGGCGCAGACCCCTCGGTCGCAGACCTGATTGTCTCCACAGTGGGTGCCGTCTGCCCAGGGGAAGTGGCGAGTCATACACACCAAATGGCCATTGGATTTTCCTGTGCACCACAGGCGGCCACATGGAGGTTGCATAAAGGGACAGGGCTTGGAGCCTTCTCCAAACGCGAGCTCACACTGACGGCCAAGGACGTAGGATGATCCCGGCAGCACATCAGGGAGGACCAGTGGTTTCTGAGGCTGGTCCAGCAAACATTCCCCTAGAAGGAGCGACTCAGTGAGCAACACACTGGACAATACCAACTGTCATCTCTGGTTTCATTGCTTGTCTTTAGCTACTTACACCCATTTATTAAAGTCCAAAATACCTAAATATTATCACAAAATCATGAAAAACAATGTGTTCTATACTTATGCATCAATATTTCCACTTTCCTTTCATTAAGTGTGTGTGTGTGTTGTGGGTGGGTGGGATTGTGGGTTGGAGGCAGTAAGCAGCCACTGCCCATGTGATTTGGGCTCTTTGAAGTGGAAGTACAGCTTGATGCAGTGCATGCCACATACCACACACAGACGCATAACATACACACATGCATCCCCATCCCATACTCAAACTAAAATCCCACAAGCTCATCCTCTCATGTTTGATCCCACCCAGGGATAAAGTTATAATACAATAATCTTAAATTTTTAGATTGGAGAATGACATCTTAGCTTTAAACCAAAATGGCATGCGGCTTTAAGTTTAAGTTTAAAGGTCAAAGGCATGTCCTCCATTTACAATAAATGCCGCACAGAAACAATTCCAGGAACAGGCTAATAATAAGAGGAGTTTGACGAGCAGGTGCTTGGAAACATGAAAGATTAACATCAAGGGATGAGAAGGTTTCCAGGAGGAGGTTTTTATCACACAGCTTCTCACCCTTATGGGGAATTTTCACATCCAAAACAAGTCATTTGCACTGGGAGAAAAATGGGTATGCTTGCTTTGAACTGTTTATTATGCCATTTGTGTTGCGGTGAATTCACAACAGATAATATGGCAGTGAGTGAATGAGCTCTAACTTGTGGCAAATTTGTTTCCTCCCATTTCACCGCAAATTTGGCAGAAGAAACGCACTGATTAACCGATAATAAGTAATACTATATAAACAAGTCACTTCACACTGAATAAACAGAACCTTACCTCTTCCTTCCTACTCTCTCTCCAAAAAACTATCATCGAAAACAATAGCTGGCATTGTGTGTGTGGGGAAATTAACAGGTTACAAACAATTTTGGGTGCAGCACTACATGAAAACTGCCTCAAACATGTGGCAACATGTTTTTTTCCCTACCCATTGCTTTTTGAAGTCTAGATTTATTACAGACGGCAATAACAACATTGTTAGACAGAAATCACTCCCTGTCAAGTCAAAAATGTTCATCTGTGTCTTGTTCTGGACCAGTTTGTGTTCTTTTGTCCTCAGACCAGCTCTTCAATAGACACAGAAATAAGCAAAAAAGTTTGTCTATTTGGAGTAAACCTGCATGGGAAACACTGGGCAGATACACCTCTCAGTCCAAACCACTGTGGCGACTCTCCCCAGAACAAGCCCTCTAATTTGGGACAGATGTGGGGGCAGTTTTAAAATAAACGTTTAGCGTTGCTCTGAGGCCAAGTCCTGTGGTCTGGCCTGCTTGGCAAACAATCTGCATCCAACTGAATGAATTTCTTCTTGGCTTTTAGCAGTCTTTTCTAAGATCATGGTGCTATACGAGGTTAGGCAGATGTCACTTTTGAAGTTTGACTGATGCTGAAATTCAATCACGCTCTCACTTGCATTTACCTCAAATTATTGTTGTCATCTTGCAAATCAAGAGGTGTTAAACCACAAATATTGAGTAAAACCCAGCAAATGTCAAAATAAGAGCCTGCTCCTCTTCCACAGCTGCATGGAGGTCATGATCTGATTATATTAATAATGCAATAAATGTGCTTTCATAATGGGATCAACACCTAACTGCATGTTTATTAAGCATTGTTGGTGGCCTTTAAATGAGTACTCATTTATAGTATCCCTATAACATGGTCAGGTTCAGGGTGGAAAGTCGTCTTCCTTTTCAAAACGTAGTGCTAGCATTACCCACAATGCAACTTGACTGCTAGTGCGTTATACTAATAGTGGCTAATGTAGCCTTGAGATACTAGCCTCAAATAGAGATGAGGAGCGGGCTACAAATGTCAGATAAACTCACTTCTTTCTAACTCCACACCCCCAGATTTTGTTGATTTTCCAACTAACGCTGACTCAAGTGATGTCACTTGAGGCAATTCATCTGACTTCACACAGCTCCCTCTGGAGTCACAAAAGGCCTTACACAACTTGTTTCACATATGCTGTAGTACTCCCCAAAACGTGTAAACAGACTTTGATGTCTAGAATCTGTGGAATTACCCTTTAGCAATAGTTTGTGTCTGTTCTGACTTTGGCTTCACACCCTTTTAAACACGCTATGAGGCTGCTTGCAGTGAAACACAGTGGTCGTAGAAACTTACCGTGTCCGCTGTCCAGGAATTCGGTGATGATGGCGGCGCTGCAGGGGGACCAGGGGCTGGTGCGGTTGATCTGTATGAGAGTTGGAGACATCATGTGGTTGTCCTGCAGTTTCCCAAACACGTCCTCGCAGGCCCTCACATTGTCGTGTGGCATGTTGAACACATGCCCTGTGGAGAGGGGACGAGATGTCAGATGTCTTTCATGAATACACGGGAAACATTACAGTACTAATGTGCATTGAGTGATGGATGCCGTTGGCTCACCGAGCTCATGAGCAGTGGTGAAGGCTGAAGGTAGGCCGTCGTCTTCGATCACTGAGCAGCTCCTCTTGGGGTCGCACATGGTGCCGACATCCGCCATGCCAAGAGTGTCACAGGTGGAAGCTCCACACAGGTCCTAGACAAAACAAAATACATTTTTAATCAGTGAAAGAGTCACATATTTGAGCTTCAATTTTTGTAGCTTTGGCCTTCATTTCTATTTGTTATACCATTGTAATCTGGTTGAAACATTCTAACCTTTATCTGAAACCTTTCTGTTTCTTGCCCTGTCTGATTTATTTTTAGTGATCTCACCTTGTTCCCAGCCCTCGACATTTAACTTGGTGAGTACAACATTATCAATACTTATAGAAGTGATGGCCAAAACTACAAAACTAAGACCTGAGTTGTTACAAACTGGAATGATCCTTTTTAAATTGTCTTGTCATTACAGTAAGGTGTGTTTTCTAGAGATTGTGAAAAGATGCGATAGTGTTGAGCCAGGCTCGCCACCATCCACTCTGTGTTTTTAGTGGTTAGCAGTGTTTAGAGCACACCTTCTTCTGTGAGCTAATGTAACTGTCCCCAATCATAACATTTCCATGCCAGAGCAGAGTTTCCAGATGACCTATTTCTCCACCACAAGGTTTTTAAAACCCAATCTTAGCGAGTATCCATTTGGAGTTGAACCTCCTAATCACAGGACAACTTCTGCAGAAACCGCTACAGAGAACCGCCCATCTGCCTGGCCCATCCTAAACAGCTCTGTCTCTACATGCCCCAGAAACACAGAAAACCAATAGTGGTCAGCTATTAGAGATAAAGCACAGCACTGGGTTAATGTCACATAGCCCCTGCAATCCTCCTCTGCGCTGGACGTACACATTGAAGACTGTGCCAAGTGAAGACCTTGAGCGCTATGACAAATCATTCCTAGAATAAACCACAGAACCACAATTGTTGGCCAGCGCAAATCTAGTCCAGATGTGCTCATGTGCGCAGACGACATGTGAACGCTTGGGCCATTTATGAGCAAAAAGTAAAAAACTGCAAGACGGTGTCAATGAGTTTGTTCTTTGATTTGACCTACTTCCCACATCTGTCATCTATCTTTGCTTTTTGTGTGTTTTAAAAACAATTTAAAAAAATAACAATATGCAAGTTATCTCCGAACAGAAATATTTCCATTTTGTTTTGTGTACAGATTTCAATGCATTTAACTACCATGTGGCCTATTGCAGCTTGTGTTTTTGATTCGTTATTCACAACCGTCATGTTGCTCTGAGTTTCAGTTAGTACTTCTTAAACTAAAGACTATTAGGAGTGGAAAAATAGGTCTGATATACAGCAGTATCACACACACGGTTTACGACATCTGGACATATCTGGGTGTACTCTCTTCTCTCTCAACCCATTATCTATCGTGCAAGTAAAGTCAAACATGCTGTGAGCTAAAGTGCAACCACCCCCCTCTCTCCCAGGGGAGAAATAAATATGTCAGATTTACAGTTAGATTTGGTCTTTTGTTGGAGACTGGATGTTCACATACAATAAACTTTCTGTGTAACTTAATGAACTGAGTAAACTTGCAACATTCTTTACACAACAATCATGCTGGCAAAAGAGTTTAAAGACAACCACAGTTGCCTCCGGACAACACTGAGTTGGTCTTCATAAAACCTGCAAATTACACTGTGGGCTGGTAAAAAAGCAGA
>CALSCE010007005.1:4187111-4308255 GCA_943593645.1 Bovichtus variegatus
TTCAAAAGTGTAATTGCATGCTCCCATCAGTTGATGGTGCTGTGTGCCCTAAAAACAAAGCTTAAATGAACTGCATGTATAACTCACCAAGGTATTACTGTATTACATGGTTTGTTTTCTCTAGACTCAATAGAGATGAATATCCGACTATGACAGCTCCATGCATTAAGAGCAAAGAATGCTCATTCCTTATGGCAACAACACAGCAATAACAGAACTTGTGCCTTTTTCCCGATTCACTCGCAACATTTTCCCTTTTCATTTAAACCCCTGAAGTAGCTCTCAGTTTCAAAAAGGTTGGTGACCCCTGCTGTAGGCTATATGTTAAGCAAAGCGTAGCAGAGTCAATTTGCACTGTGGTATTGATACTTTTCCTTAAATTAAGGATCTGAATTATACTTTCTCCAACACAGAGGCAAATGGAGACCCAGACTGAAAGAAAGGTAGAGAGAGAGGTTGAGAGAAAGGCTTGTTGACACCTATCTGTGTAAGTAGAAGGTGGTTCAACCAGCATTTTATTGCTATGATCACAGAAAATACTGTGGACATAGGAATGTATATGTAGCACATGCATTTTGTGTTAAACATGAGTGGATCAGTTGTGGGGTTTTTCTCCAATCTTTATTGAGAAAACTATACAAACATTGCAGACTCAACATAATGGTACAGAGGAACACACATATGAATTTAAATAAATAAAAGGTAATAATAAAACAAATAGAATTGAAATAGAATATAATTCTTCTTTAAAGAGTTCTCCAGGGGCTACATTTTGACAGTTTTATTCAGTTATTTTAATGTTTATAAGTTTGAGAGTCTTAATATATTATTTTAATTCACTTAAAAATCCAGTGAAATTAAGAGTAGCCTATCTTTTGTTATTTTGCATGTATGCAGCCTCTTTAAGATTTACCATATTGTCTATAATCAGTTTACAATGAATTCAATGTTTTTTTTCTCTCTTCTTTAAATTTTTTTTTTAAATGTATGACACTTTTACACTTAATTTTGATATAATTAGTTCTACAGAATATATCATCTTTCATTCAAGTCCAAAAAGTAACAAAATTTATACAATGTTAAAATAAATGCGTTGAAGATTCTGGTTCATCATTACACAAATTACATTTGTTTTCAATATCTAAGAATTTGGAGAATGTATATATGGCTCCCTATGCCAATCAGTAAACTACAACTACTATAACAAATGTTAAAAGCTTTTCTTCTAGGATGCATCATCCGGGGTGTGATGCCCCATGCTCTTCAGATTAATAAATGCTTTATTGGCACGAGTGTAACAAATACAACAGTGCTAAAGCGTAAAGAAATAATGAGATGAAAAAGTAAAAGGTACAATCCGTAAAATCAGGAAAAAAGCAGCAAACCGCCTGATTTGTTGTCCTTTCTCAACTCGTTGCTAGGAACGCAACAGTGGTTGCTAGGCCAAGGACCCCTGCTTGCGTGTCGTCCACAGAAGAGCCAGTTTTGACTTTTGTATTCCCATTAAAATAATGATTAAAATAACGGTTTGTTGATCAAATACCCGAACAAAAGGCCACGCGTACAACTACCGAGTATATACGTGTGGCGAGTTCAACTCAACTGTGTCTTTTGTTACTTTTGTGAAACGGCAGTTAGACTCGCTGCCCAGCGTCTACATTGTTGTTGTCACCGTATCCAAAAAGTAGTGGCACGCAAAAGTAAGTTAACGTTAGCATCTGCACCTGGCTGCTAGCTAAACGCTTGTGACTTGAAAAGTTAAACGTGTTGGATACAAAGTATGGAATGAAACCAGCGCTCGTGTTTTTGCCCTGACGGATAGTTTGCAACGTTCACCGTCGACATGAACTCGTATCACGTTTTGGAGCTGGTCGGAGAGGGCTCGTTTGGTCGAGTCCACAAGGGAAGGAAACGATTCACTGGCCAGGTCCGTGGCTTGTGTTTGAATGGTGAATGGTTTGATAGCTGTGCGACTGGTTTGTTTAGCCAGGCCTTTTTTTTTTTCACCGTCCGTGCATCCGTTTCCATTATAGGTGGTGGCTCTGAAGTTCATGCCAAAGGTGGGTCGTTCTGAAAAGGAGCTTCGGAGTCTCAAAAGAGAGATTGAGATCATGAGGGGTCTTCAACATCCCAATATTGTGCAACTCTTTGACAGCTTCGAGTCCGAAACTGAGGTAAATTCACTCTAATCTTCTGTTGCGGAATGTAATCACAGAAGATTATTGGATCTACCAAACTCATTATCTTCACGTCTGAGTTCATAATCCCATGGCCATAATCCAGGGATACTACTGGCTTTAATAATATTCATCACATAAAATGAAATAAAAAAAGGCCCATAACTCATCTTTCTTCATTTTCAAATAATCTGACTCATTAACCTCATTTATTAAGTAAATTAATTTAAAACAATTAAGGATTGACAAGTGCAAGTGCATTTTAGTGTTGCTGAACCGCTTTGGTTACATATAAAAAGAGTACATTTAGTATCACTGTCTAAATCCCTTATATGTTTGTAACAGGTTGTGGTTGTAACTGAGTATGCAGAGGGTCAGTTGTTCCAGATTCTTGAGGATGATGGGAATTTACCAGAGAGCCAGGTATGCATTTTCATCACACAGTTATGCCAGACATCAGAGTTATCATGGTTTCTCATCATCAACATGTGCTCATTCTTCCCTTCTTCCAAGGTCTGTGAGATCGCCTGCCAGCTGGTCTCAGCGCTGTATTATTTACACTCCCATCGCATTCTTCATCGTGACATGAAACCACAAAATATTCTCTTGGGGAAAAATGGGGTGGTGAAACTGTGTGACTTTGGGTAGGTAGATGTTGATTTTATGTTAAAGAAAAAGTAGGTGTGTTAATCATTCTCACAAAGATAAACTACATGTGATGAAATTATGCTGTAGGTTTGCCAGGGCCATGAGCGTCTCCACCTTGGTGCTGACTTCTATCAAGGGAACGCCACTGTACATGTCTCCTGAGCTGGTGGAGGAGAAGCCATATGACCACACGGCTGATCTCTGGTCTCTAGGCTGCATCCTGTATGAACTCCACACGGGGGCGCCACCGTTCTACACAAACTCCATCTTCCACCTGGTGCATCTTATAGTGAGAGACCCAGTGAAATGGCCAGACACTATGAGCGACACCTGCACGGTACAGTACAGCTGCAGCCTGGTGGTGCTCTATTATATTTGGCACAAAGCCAACATCTGCAACGTATACAGATGTGATTTCATTTGAGGCAAGCTGATTGCACAGAGCAAACTGAAAGCTTTATCATTTATATGCTCAGCCAGGTGGTTTGTGCTTACGGGCAGGACCATAAAAATTATTTTTAGAAATACTGAAATACTGAAATACTTTCCCAGTCTAGTGCCGATCATTTTGACCAGACAGCAAAAACAAATTTCTTTAAATTGTTCCTCTTCTTTCTTTGCTTCAAAGTAAAATATGGAACATTTCTGCATTAAAATGTCTTAAAACGATAAGACGTTGTTATGTTATATATTTTGTTAAGTTGTGTTCTTACATTACCCCAAATGTTTTCCAACAATTTTCAAACCTAATTGTAATCATGGTAATGGTCGGATTCATTTAGTCGCCTGTAATGTGGTTTTCAATTTAAACCACATTTTTACTTTACACTTTTTAGACTTTTTAACTATATATATATTTCATTCTTTGTTTTTTGTTTTGGTTGAGAGACCCCTAGTGGCAGAAAATTACACATTGTGTGTTTAAAAAAAATAGTAAAATGTATCATTTTTTTTTCTTTTTTCTTGTCCGTGATTAGTCACTGGCAGCAACAGACGATAAACTATACTTAAAAAGACTCAAACCCTCACGTTTTTGTCAAAAATACTGAAGAAATGTCACATGTATCCTCAGTAGTAACTACAGGCCTGCTTCAGGGGAGACAAGGCATTAGGTTTTTTAATGTATGACAAACAGAATATATTACCTTTATCACAATTCTTGTCTGATATTTCCCTTACAGAGTTTCCTGAAAGGGTTGTTAACCAAAGACCCTCAGAAGCGGTTGTCATGGCCAGACCTCCTGCACCATCCCTTTGTTGCCGATGGTGTTTTAGGTGATGCATAAAAATGTCCAAATATGCACGACACTGGTCTGTTTTTGAGATTATTCTGATTTCTCGTTTTAACGGTTTTATCCCCATGTCGATGTGTCGGCCCAGTGCTGTCAGATACGGGCGTTTTCAGCCCTCTGACAGTCTCACCCAGCCCACACATGCTGGAGCTGAAACTTCAGCAAGTGGCGGCAAAGACGGCCCCGACTCCTGGAGGGAGCAGGTTATTGCGAAAGGCCAGGGAACAGACGGACAACAGTAACCGAGGGAAGGCATCAGGCGGTGTGAAAGTGAGACACAAATGGATTTTTCATTCTTAATTTAGACGCATGAAAATTCATGGAGGAGTTTTAAACTGTTGTGTGTATATTAACAGAAAAAGACGGATGGAGTGGGAAATGAAAGGGCTAACTCTGCGACGGCAGCAGCTCCCCCGAGAGCCAAGCCCTCCAGTGATGTCACTGTTAACTCCGATCACTCGGTCACGACAGCTGCCAATCAAAGCCCTACCCCAAAGAATCAAGCCGGCGTGAGACCAAAACACAGGTGTCTATGGAATTAAAGATACAATACACTACTGAAACAGACTGAGCTATGTGTTCACGGTTAAGAGCATTCTCTCCGCAGGGGTCAGATCAGCAGGGACTATGAACAGGAATTCCCCTCTGTAGAGGTTGGGCCGCGACAGGAGCGGAGATGCAATGAGGACATACTGCACAGGCAGGTCAGTGCCAGCTGCTTTTACTAGTGATAAAAAGACATTCTCCATTTCAATTGTTTTTGCACTCTATGGAGCAGTTCTGGAAGAAGTATTCAGATCCTTGTGAATACAAATACCACACTTTGAAAATACTCCATTAGTGAAAGTCCTGTATTGAACATAATACTTAAATGTAAGTATTATGAACAAAGTGTACTTAAGCATCAACAGTAAAATGACTCATAATGCTGAAAAAATGACCCCTTCAAGTGTTTTACTATTATATGCTGTATATTGTATTATTATTGCTGATGCATTCATGAGTAATAGCATGTTTCTGTTCTAGTTGGTCGAGGTGGAGCTGATTTGAAAAATGTTATATGCTGTTGGGTAATTTAATATATTTTAAAAGACACAATGGACTTCTAAAACATGATGCCTTGTTATCATGTTTTACATTTTCATCATGTGTTTTGTATGTAAAAACTTATTCTGAAAAGTAACTAGTAAGTCAAGTTGTCAGACAAATGTAGTGGAGTAAAAAATACAATATTTACCTCTTAAATGTAGTGGAGTAGATGTATAAAGAAGCAGAATATGGAAATAATCAAGCAACATTTTGAGGTACTTCTACTTGACTTCAGTACAGTACTTGAGTAAATGTATTTTACGCACTTTACTGTTACATTACACCACTAATATAGAAAATACTTTATATGCACTTCCAGTCGCAAACCTGCCCTGGTTGTAATGATACTGTTTGCTGTCTTTAAAGGAAAATGTGTCCTACAATATCAATAATTTCTTGTTCTTTCAGGATGATGACAGTGAGGACTATTGGGAGAAACTGGCCCACGAATCAGATCCAAGCAGGCAGCAGAGAGAAAAATTAAACTACGGTGCCATTATACCTCAACTTAAATCCAAGATCTCGACATTTCAAGCTCAGGTAATTAGGTACAATTTTCAATAAAACATAAGTTGACTCTAACTCGGAACAATTTTGCCTTTAGTCTCTCTGCTTTGTTTGGTCAGCTAACAGGTGGCGTTGTTAAAGAAGCATGGCGCGTACACCTACCGCTGAGGGTTTTACGCAACCTGATTGTGACCTCTGACCTCGAGAAGTCGCACCACATTGGTCAGGAAGTTGGACTTCCTCATGTCCTCTTTGACCTAGTCCACGATGCTGTTGAAAACTCAAATTTCATCAAGGTTAATGCTCAGTCATGGAGCCATATTCAACAATGCATTATTCCGGCAAAAAGTATTTCTGACTTCTTTTATACATTTTTCCCCTACCCAGCAACAATGGAGTGTGCCAGCACTGGGAGAAATGATTGTTGTGCTCATAATCTACTGGGAGAAGCACTGTGACTGGGTGGACGAAGAGCATAGGTTTAAATATTGTTTTTCTTCACAGAAGCTGATTTTGTTAATTTAAAAAATAAATAAATAAAAAAAAATGCTGTATGTATAAAAGTGAATAACTAACACTATCACAGTCATGGCAGCTCATCATCTGTTCTCTTACTGTAGACTGGAAGAGTTCTCCAAGCCTTTCCTCCCAATTCTTCATCAATCAAACCTCATTCCTTTGGCAGTAAGTATTGAAGTTCGTGTGTGTGTGTGTGTGTGTGTGTATATATATATATATATATATATATATATATATATATATATATAAAGTGACTCTGGCCATTCATTTCGGCTTATGTATCTTGTCAGTTGTGGGACCCTGTTGATTTTGTTATCTCTTCTTTAGCCTCTGGCCGCCTCTGTTTTGTCTCTGTTAATACATCATGATGTTGATGTCAAAGTGGATATGGACAGCCTAACCTCCTTGCTGAAAAACCTGCTTTTGGACTCGTATGAGGTATTGAATCTGTAAGGAATAATTTGGCAATAATTTGACAGTTTTTGATGAACGTTTTTATCGTGATCCGCCATTGTTTTCTTTGCCCTGTCAGCCCCAACTTTCTCTACCTTCTGGATGGGGGCTCTGTGACGGCCTCATGTCTTTACTCCTACACACGCTCACTGAGGTCAGACAGTAACTACAATGTGATTTGAAAATAAATAAAGCTAACTATTTAATAAACCTGCAATTTCTTCCTCTGAGCTTTGCCTGTATTTTCTATTTAACAGCATGAAAATGGCTCTGGACCTTCATGTTTAGATCCAGTATTGTTTCTGGATCTATGGAAAAAGATTGGCACTTCACTAGCAAAGACACCAGACACAGGCTTCTGTTCGGCAAATGGTAAATATGAATGTCTTATGAGGCCCGGCGTATTTTAGAACAATTTTAGTGTCTTTATTTATTTTTACATTTTCCTTTTTTACATCAGGGCTGCATTCCTTTCTATCTACCGCGCTGTTTGTCTTCACCAAGGATCCATACTCGTGCATTGCTCTGTTTTCTGAGCACGAATCAAAATGTGTACACGCTCTTGGCCGGCTGCTGGGCACTGACTGGTTGGTGTTCAGATTTCTTAACGCACCGTTTCATTTGTACCACCAATGTTGGCGCAGCACAGCTACTGCGCCCGGGGCTAACGATAACATCTTTTATACCCTGCAGTCTTCATTTGTTTGCTGAACGCAATCCTGGGAGATTGGAGGTGGATGTGAGTCACGACAGCCTGTCCGCGTTGAGCTGCCACTTGTTGTGCTTTCCGTTTGCCCTGGACCCGCCTTCACACGCCATGGCCACGATTTTACAGTTGTATGACAGTTGTGGTATTGTCTCAAGCCTCCTGCAGGTGAGGGCCTTCCCGTGCTCCAATAAAGACCTCACTGACAAACATAATTCTCTGATGCAACACAGGATAACACTTGCAGTAGGCTCCCATCAGCCACACACCACTCTACATCGTAATTTCTTTTGTGAGAGCATTGTGTTGTTTGTTGTCGGCTGTTTGATCTGTGACGAGTTGTCTGGGTGATTTTTTTGTTTTTTTTTTCGTGCTTTTTTTTTGGCAGGTAATTCAAACTCTTCCTCCTCTGGTATTAGAGCTGCCTCTCTCCCTGCTGAGCCGTTTGCTCCTCTGTGACCCCGAGCGCTCTGTTTCCCGCCTCGGAAAAGCTGCTTGTGGTTTTTTCGCGCCACCCAGGAACAGCCAGCTCGATTCCTCCATACACCAGACTCCTCTGCACAGAACTGCCAGCTCTCTGCTCTATGACTTGCTGCAGCTGGATGCGCTGTGGGATTCTGCCGTGGAGCTCTTAACTCTGTTGTCCCAAGTGGCCCGTTGTTCCCCTTGGCCCGCCCGCCTTCAGCTTCACCTGGAAGCCTCAGCGCTGCACCAGGCGCTGGCTCACTCTTATGACCAGATCAGGGCTGCCACATGCAGACTTTTGGGTAATGTGGATCCATTCAGGCCTCCTGCACTGCACACCCTGCAACCTGACGTTTTCAAAAGCATGATAGACTGTCTTCATGATCCTTGCATGCCTGTCCGACGGATGGCTTGCAGGGCAGTGGGGAACTGGTTGGGATATATTGCGGCAGAGTTTAATATAGGTAGGTCCAATGGAAAGGGCAGTGACACTACAGGGTGGGGCAAAGGGAAGGAACAAAATAAACACAAGTTTTCACACAGTGAGACAGCTGGAGATTTGGGTACTATAGTAGAACAGGGAGTGGACGATGAGGAGGGGCGCAGGTGGATGGAGCAAGCCAGGAGGACGGCGGCCATGCTGGCGTCTCTCATCACTGACCCCGATGCCCTCACGCGTCAGCACTGTTGTGCAGCCCTGGGAAACCTGGTAAATGTTGACGGCGCCGTATCCTTGTTGTTGGAGGAAGACATGTCCAGCTTGCTTCTGAGAGCCGCGTGCATGGATTCCCAAAATGCAGTGAGACGAGCTGCCATAGCAACCCTGTGCCTGTACAGCGAGCAGGACGCAATACGTCAGGTAATGAAATGAGCAGGTCGCAGGAGGGCAGATGTCGACATTACAACAAGTCTGTTTTGTTTAAAACATTTGGTTAGAAGGGACCAAATGGAATTTTAACATGTTTCAATTACAAAAAGTAAAACCTAATTGGCTACAAGCGTGTGTTTAGTTTCTTTATGGAAGAGAACAATTCACACTTTTGTATTTTAATACCACTTAATTACTATCTGTGTTATTGCCTTGAGCACATTCATTCCTTTCGTATAAAATTGTTTGTCGGCCATAATTCATTCCATAGTCATTCATGGGTTATACCGGTCATACCTTTGTGCAGGTATACACGTATACAAATATTTTCAAGTTAGTCACTTTCTGTTGCAACTTATACACATATATTTAATTTATTAAATTTCTTTTGCATTCATTTGAAGGTCCTGAGATCCCTCGACGCCGGTAAGAAACTTCTTCAGGCTTCACAACGTGCACCTCCACAATGCGACTATCATCAGCTCATCAAACGGCTGGAAGTGAGTCCAGTTCACTAGGAATGATGGCAGATTTATAAGCCATGTGTACATAAGTGTTCTCCTTCCTTTCTTTTACAATAATTCTTCCTCCTGTCTTAAGCAGCGTCTTAGAGGGTTACAGAAAGTAGTAATATCACATTTATTATCTTTTAATTTAAAGATTAGGTGGTGGAAATAAAAAGTAACTTTTTCTTAATGGAGCTCTTTGTTAGCACAACTGAAATTGTGGCTGTGTGTTTTTTTTTGTTTTTTTTTTAAATAAAACAAAAAAAAATATTTTTTATGTGATGTGTCATTTAATGAAACTAGTTGTTAAAGTTTCATAAGCAAAAAACAATATAATCGAAATTCCACAGAGATGACGGCCGATTTTCTTTTTAATTAGAGAAGAGATAATTATTTACCTCTCTTACTCTCCAGTAATAATAACTAGTAGTTGTCATAAGAGCAACAAATAGGAGGTAATACACGCTCGCAGTAGAAATGCTTCTCTGCGGTCACAGCAGCGCAGGTTGCAGTTTGTATACATGTGGGTTGTGTTCACGTCCCGCACGTCAATGATATTTAGGGGTCGTGTTTACTTACCCGAATTTAGGGTTTCTTCTCTTGTTAACACCCTTTTGAGGCAACGTTTTGATTTTGAGCTATATGAATAAAATCGGCTTGATGTATTGAGCTGCCGGGCCGCTGCCAACAGCACACATTTCTTTCGGAGGGTTGGACGTTTAGTTCATTTCTTTTTAAATTGTCCTTTTTTTTTGTTGCTGTTGCGTGACATCGACTAAACCTGAAGCGCCTAGCTATTGCTATTATTGACATTAATAATAATGATAGAAGTTAGACTTCCTCTCAGTAGGCTTGTTACGTGTATGAATGGGCCGCGGGTTGGGATCAGAACGCAGCGCGTGCCGGCGTCCATCAGGCCCTGCAGGTTTGAACTTTTCTGTGCCAAAAGAAAACACAAAGATTTATTACGTTCAAAAAGCAGCAGATTGTAATTTCTGATTTATTATACCAGTCTGTGCAGCTAAAAATAATTTCCAGTCAATTTCCCAAATCGGAGAGAAAACCTCTGAAAAACACACAACGGACTGGGTTGATGACACACTTTATTTATTTTTTAAGGAAAAAAAAACAACTTGACGCCACATAAAGGACATGTGCATATATGATTAAATTAACATTAAAATGAATGTGCTGTCACATATTTTTGGTTTTAACAATCGCAGTTGATAGTACACCGCAGGAATGTGAGATGAATTTCTTGCCATGAACTGAATACACATTACAAATAAATGTCCAAAAGTCCGCGTTCATATCCATGATTGTCTTAAAAATAAATATGCATAGAAATAAATCTATCCCAGTATAGACAGTAACAGTAGTGGTTATTTTCTTAGCAACAAATCAAATTGGAAAATCATTTACACAGTATCCTCTTACACCAAAGCTAACACTGCAAAAGCCTGAACAAATAACCTAATGAGATTTTTTTTTTTTTGTTAACTTTCTACAAAGAAAAGGCTAACACACTTCACTCTCTGAACATACAAAAGTTGTTACAAATTAGTGCAGATCAGCCAGAGGCCTATAAAACTTATTGCCTTAACAAGCTCTTTAGAGGAATAATCCCCGACTTATTTCTGAAATCCTACATTTTCTACTCCGTTTATGGAAAAACATGCAGAGTGAGGCTGCTAAAACTCCACTAGTTAAAATATTTGTACATAAGGGTAACCTTTTTTTCTTTTCTTTTTTTCATTGTGAAAACCTGTAGCAGTGAAATCTTTAGCATGTAAAATGAAGGACAGAAGTCTGTTGCCATAAATCTTCCACTGGCATTGGTGGGGACTGGGGGACAAATTGCATATCCTGAGCTGCAAAATGGATTGAATTATTTGCAATATGCAATAGAAGACATTTTTACAAACTGCCACAAACACAAAAAAAAAAGTCAGTTTCCACCTTTAAAACAGTATAAATGATAAATAATATTTTGGTCACATAATTTATATTTTGGACATTATTCATTGCTGGAAAAAAATGGGTGATATGTTACATTAAAAGTAATGTAAATATCAGGAAAAAACAAACCCATGTAAATACAGTAGACAAAATAATGTTTCCAACAAAGCAGGGTAAAATGTAAATGTTTAACATTCAGTAAAAGAAAAAGGAAAACAGGAACTACATACTTAAAACATCAAAATCCCTTTTACTTATGAATATTTTGGGCTGCATAAATTGAAGTCAATCAATCGCTTTGTCCAAAAAATTGCAACGATATTAAACTGATAGTTTAAGTTGATGAAATAATTTTTTGCTCTTCTGTACATCAGCCGTTCTTTCCGCAATTGTAAAAGTCAATATATCTTCAAGCACAATTTTAATATTTTAAAATATTCATAATAGTTGAAATAACATTTGCTGTTCAAGGGAGGCGAGAAATTATTATAGAAAAGTATTTGGTTTGAAAGATGTATTCAGAAATGAATTGATGCAGTCTCACATGTTGACACCCACAACATATTTGATAACTTCAACTATTGAAAAAGGTGGTACAGTAATTATAAATAAAACTTTAAAATAGAAAAAAATAAAACATGAAGTTTTATTGCTGACATCAATTCCAATGTAAGGCTGTTAAAAAAGATTAAACTGCATAATGAATAACATCACTTCTTCAGAAATAACCAGATTTCAATTAGTGGATCCACGCAGTGCGAGATTTATTAAAAATGATTGTCATTTAAAGCATTGCAATGCCACAGTGCAGGCTCAGGCGATTAGAGTGCGAAAGCAATGGAAGCATTGGATAGTGTTGATTTAAAATGTAAAAAAGAATTCACATTAGCAAAGCATGCATTTAAAAAAAAAAAGAAAATTAAACATTCAATTCTGAACAATCTTAAAGACACAAAACGCGCCGCATTCTCCCGGTTACGCCCTCTTTAATGTACTTGCAAGAGCTTGGTGTTACGCTGTTGTGTCCTGCTTGAGCCTTTGGCTGCGGGCCTTGTAAACTTCAATCAGCAGGTCTTTGACATACTGGATTTCACGTTCTACCGACTCTGCCTTGTCCCGGAGCTCCCGGTTCCTCCCTTCAAGGCAATGCAACTGTCCCTCCAAAGAATCCAGCTCCGCCCTTTTTCGCTGCCGATACCTGCATTAAGCAAAGCATAGATTAAATGCAGATCTTTACCTGTGTAATCGCCGCGAAAGTTATATTTTGTCGAGCAGACGCGAAAACTTACCTGTGAGCGGCAGTTTTGTTCTGATCTCTCTTCTTCTGTTTGCGCTCGCCACCTTCACCTGGAATGAGGTCGTCTTCGTATTTTAAAGCACAGTGGTCTTCCTTCAGCCTGCATGCTTGTCGGTGCCCTGAAGACTCCAAGTTCAGACTCTCCCTAGCCATTAAAAGACACTCTGGGCCCTGATCCTCCAGGAAATTACAGTGTAAATCATGTTGCGCTATCTGTAGACTCTCTGATTTCATCTGCTCGTTGATGTTGCCTAAGAAGCTATGAAAGGCCTCGGACTGCGGTGTTGCTGGAAGATAACAGCCTTCACTGCTTTCTGATTTCCAAGAACCGGTGGCTTTTGTCACCTCCACACTATTTTTGATACTATTCAGCACCTCGTTGTTACCAGTGCCTCCACTGACCTCCCTCATGCTATACATCAGCAGATCCTCTTTCTTGTGCGGGACATCCAGTGACCCACCAAAGCCAAATCCAACAACTTTCCCACCACCTATGACATCTTGACTGAAACAGCAATTTTTCTCGTCTTTTGGTAGAACGGCACATCTTCTGACCTCGACTGCACTACCCAGACAGTAGCTTTTCCCTACCAGCTGCTCGTCCTCTACACAGTCGTAGTTACCTGTGAGGGTCACAGCTGAGTTACCTGAGTTATTTCCTTTGGAACTCAACAAACCGTTATCGTAGCCCTCATTGAACCTTGCACCATCAGGAACTCTTTTCCTAACACACCCACTGGGGCGACTGCAGCTGTACGGGGCGTGTCTTGGAATTTTGGATCGCCCAATGGGCCCGCCACAGATGCTCAGCAGGTCCAGTTCACCGGTTGCCAGGGTAACAAGGAGTGGGCTGGATTCCGATTGGTTGGATGTCGAGTATGATGCATAAGGCAGCTGACTGAACTGCTGAGGACCCGCCGGCAGTGGACCCCTGTCGCATTTTCCCAGCCTCGGTCCTTTCTCTGGCAGTGGTTCAGACAGGAAGTAGTCCTCTAGTTGGGCGAGTTCCTCTTGCAGCAGAGAGGTCATGACCTCCAAGTCAGAGGGCACCTGGATATCATTCTGAAGGGGTGAAGGGGGAAGGGAGGCATTGGTGGAGGAGGGAGGGGAAGGAGGGTTTGGGAGGTACGAGGAGAAATCCACTTCTTCCGTCATCCAGTCAGTGAGACCATCACCTATTAAGGAGAGGAAAAAAGTGCAATCGTTTCAAGATAAATAGCAACGTTCATGCAAACGTTATAAAAATAGCAGTCATCCAACATTGCATGTTTTCTAAAGGCACAATAAGATCAACAATAGTAAATGCAAAGAAAGATTTTTTCAAAATATAGTTGTAGCACATCAACGTATTAGGCGTAGCTAGTTTTTAACTTACTGTTCGAGAAGGACGAATGTGCTGCAGTGCCGAGCCCACCTGAAACGGGGAAAAATATAAAAAAGCGTACTCGCTGCAACTCACCAATTAAATGCTGACTCTCCTCTGACACCTCCCCCCTGCACCCCTGTGATTGGCTGTGGTTAGCCTGTGGGTGAGAGAGAGCGAGGGGGTCTGCCGGGCAGACACGAAGAGTCTTCCAAACAGGAGCTGATGTTGCCATCATATTGTCTGTTGGTGCTTTGAATCAGTCCAAGTCCAAGCATATGCTGAGAGCAAGCGGGGTCTGACAGATGGGCCACAGAGAGCAGGGCTGGGTGTGCATAATGAAACCTGGAGGGTAAACAGAGACATGGATCAGAGACATGCTGCTAAAAAGATACAACTTATTCAGTCGACCGGGAATCAGGAATATCACTCCTGTTGCCCTCAGCAAGTTTCTCAACATGACTGAAGTCTGTTGACGGAGGGGTTACACTGAAGAAATGACCTGCAGGTCATCATGTAAGAATCATTGGGTTTGGAGCAATAAGGAAATTAGCTCTCCAAAACATGCACATTTAGAGCAAATCTCAATTACTTAAAATAGAATTAAAAACAAACCATTGCAAAAACCAACCCTCAGACAGTCAGTGATACGCAAGTGAGACCTGGGTCCTTTGAGCTTTGAACTCCCTAAAAAAGCAAAATGCACTTGACGTCCTCAAAACACGTGGGACCTAGTGACGCTGCCCAACTGTTGTCAAGAAGCACTAGAGTTCAGTAGGTTGGTTCTCTTGAGTGAGGGACATCCTGAACATTAAATCGGATTAATGCAGATCCCAATCCCATGTTCCTTTTTGAATTAATCACCTCTGTTTGCACGACACTTAAGCAGTTTAGGTGACAACAATGTGTTATCTAAATGGAAACCTGGCAAGACGTGCAACTGAAAGTGACAGTAATCTGCTACTGTATCTCCAGGATGGAGGCTACACATTTACATGAAACTATTCGATATCAACCCGGCCACGCGGTGTAATCAAAGCAGCCCAAAACAGACTAAAGCCTGGAAGCAAAGCCTTCGAAGAAGCGTTAAATATTTAGGTAAATGGTCTATATGAAAATAGAAGAAATGTGTAAAGCAGAGAAACCAGACAAATAAAGGACCACTCCGCAGCTGTAGCTACGCGAGACACACAAATGTTAACAACACAAAAACAAACTTGACACGGCTGTATGGGTAGCGAGTACAGAGAGTTCACTTACTCCATTCTTGCAGAAAAAAAGGTAGAGCACTTGGGGGTGCGTTGCTAAAGCAAAGCACGATTTATTCACGGGTCCAACAACTTCACGAGTTCAAAGAGCCATAATTTAGCTCGGAATATCCGCAAAAAAAGGACGAGTTGTTGCTTTGTTGTGGTCGACCTGTAAACTGAGGCGCTGCTTAATTGTGAGAAAGCATCAGTTCATTCACACCTAGCAACCGACTGCGTCACCAGGACAAACCGTGCTGTTGAGTGTAGATCCCTCCGCCCCCACCCTCCGCGTCTCACCGAAGGACGTCCCACAAACTCACCGCCGGGCTCCGTCATAACAACAATACAGTTGCTCGTTGCTTGATGGTTGTTTCAAAAGTAATACCGTCTCTTAATTTAGTACGTTAAGATTACTTGCATTATTGCTCTAATACAACCACAAAATGGCGCTTTCAAATTTGTGGTGAGTGGAAAAAAAGTCAACAGAAGGGTACAAAAAAGTACCGCGTGCAGTTGTTATCTGTCCATTGTTTTACCCTCGTCTAGCGTTAAAACCTCAAGAATGAGCGTTTAGTCACAGAACAAACACTAATTCAGGGTCAATAATTAAATGAAACTTGGGAAATTTCGGGAAGTGGTTTCGACTCGCTGTAGTGTTTATATCTCAGTGGCAGCCCACACGGTAATCACATTAAGTAACGCGTTACACACTTTGTCATTGTTTCTCCTATAACCCGTTGTTGCTATAGAGACAGTCGGGGAAGTAGGAGCTGTGCCGTCGCCCGCTCCTTTATATGACCGTCCATAACCTGCTCATAGGCTTGATTTACGTGAACACAGTGCCGTGTACTTTATGTGGCGTGGTATTGTTTTGAAGGGGGACTATTTAATTCACAACACACTTTGTTGTTCAGTTAGAAGTCTGTTGCATCGCCGTTGCATCAGTGGTCCATGCTCAGGGTGATTGGCTGCGCGTGCTCAGACTTCCCTTCTGTCATTGGTTGGATTCGGCTACATGTGAAATTTGATTGGTCGGTGGTAGGCAAGGCAAAGCATCACTGTGTTGTTATCTTTTTTTCTTCTTCTGCAGTGCAGACTGTGCACATGGTTCAGGTAAACAAACCGGGCGTGGATATAAGTGCTGCAGCTTTTAAAGCTGAGAAAAGCTTTTTGTGGTACAGTTTTACCAAACAGCTTGTGGTAATCAAGTCGGTCTGACTGATTATACAATTGAGCAAACTAAAAGAGAACGTATGCCATTCATTAATACACTTAGAATATGCTCTATAATAGGAATCCATGTTGTCATCATAGGCATGCAGTCTCTTTATCTTATTATTTTTCAATTACCCTATTGTAATTATGTCGAATACATTTTTTTTTTTGCTAATCAGTAGCTGTCAGTTTATATGGGTATCAACTTCACCAGGTCATTGTTTGATGAAATGACACCGAGTTAGTGAATAATTACAGATAACTTATTCACCCTTTTGTTGGTGAATGTTATCATAATATACTTTGAGAATCCTTATTTCCGTGGCTAATTTAGTGTGACACAGCTGGCAGAAGCAAATTGATTTGCTGTAATGACTGTCAATTTTAATTATGTGATCATGTAAGGAATATAGCCTTGTTTTTCTCCTTTCAGCAAATCCCGAAGCTGAGTGAATGCGCTGTTCTCCTGTTGCTATAGTAATAGCGGACACTGCCCCCTATTTTAGACTTGTTTTCTGGTTGCTGTTGCCATGGGATTTGCATCTCTCTCTCTTTCTGTCTCCCTCTCTCTTTCTGTCTCTCTCTCTCTGTCTGTCTGTCTCTCTCTCTCTCTGTCTCTCTCTCTCTGTGTCTGTCTCTCTCTCTCTCTCTGTGTCTGTCTCTCTCTCTCTCTCTGTCTGTCTCTCTGTCTCTCTCCCCCTCCATACCTGCTGTTTTCCTTCCACCTCACCTCTGTTTCTGCACCCCTCCTTGTTCCACCATTCCTCCATCTCATTTGCTGAGTTGCATCTCTGCGACAATATCATTTTTTCATAACTAATAGTCTTATTTCCAGTTCTGCTGAATTTGCATAATGATGGGACAGCAGCGTCTAGCCTCTAATAGATGTGTCCACTGAGCAGCATGTCTGTGTATTAAATAAAAGTTGGGAAACATCTAATTAAATTATCCAGGATGGCTACAGAGGAGAGGTTTTCACACAAAGGGGAAATGTGTCATTTTGAATAGACTTTTAAACTACAGAAACTCTGTATCTGTAGATTATATTGAATATGAGTAGCAAGCCCTGTGTAGGACTCTGACGTTCATCTGTGTTAATCTGAGTCATTCAAAGGGACAGCCCTGTTACAGAGGGGCTATTCAGCGAAATGCCCGCCGTGTGGTTGCTATCCTATGAGTGGAGCTTTGAGAGATTTGTAGAAGGGTGACCTGATGCAATCTATATAAATGTGGTTGTAATGGATACCAGATTGAGATAGTAGGAGCTGGTGAAGTTAGAGGGTCTCCCAGGAAATTGCTGACTGCTCTCTCTGTCTGTATTAATTGGTCCACTGAGTGCCTCCTGTTTGCGCATCATGAGAGAAATCCAAGGTGATGCCTGTTGTCTCTACTTTTAAGTACAATTTCCTTTGTCATTATTTAGGAAAAGACGGAAAATGTGTTAAACAGGCGGAAAAATACCTTTTTAATTATCCTTCTTGCTTTTGATAATCCAATGGGCTCGGTGTCTCAGAGCAACATCTGGACTAGTGAAATGTTCCAGGTTGTTGAAACTCAACTCAACCTTAAACTTAAACTTTGGATCAAACTGGACTTGAGATATATTTGAGACATTTCTTATCATTTTCTACAGCGAGACGAGGCTGTCCATCCATTGATGCCCAAATTCATTGTCTGAATATTGTGTATGAGGCGGGAAGTCAGGAAAAAGTTGATGCTGCATGCCAAGTGCACGTATGGCACGTTAGTAAGGGTTACACCATCATTTCATCATCATCTCTCTCAGAATTTATTGTCCTCAACTTTTGGCCCGCTTTGAACATACGATGAAAACATGGAATTCAGTTACGACTTGTGAATGGGCGCCTCTCAGGGGGGATTTGTGGATGTTTACGCGTGTGTTCTGCCTACAAATCACTTCTATTTGTTTGACACAAAGATGGTTAATAAAGTCTAAAAAAAAGTGACAAGGGTGATATCATTTTCATTCACCATCTAGGCTAACTTAATTTGCATTCAGCTTTGACAGATGTGAAGCAGTCAGTCACAGGGTTATATTTACTTACTTTCCTCAAGGACTTTGTGGTAAATTAGAGGTGTTTGATGTAAAGAACTACAGCGTCTGTTTTGCCCTCCTTTGGGATGTCACGGCTTTTAGGAAATCACTCCTAACTAGCTCTAACTGGTAAACGCAGTTTTGAAAGCACACAAAGCTCAGCTTAAACTGACCTGGCATAAAAAAAATAAAACCCCGTATTGTAAAATGTAACTTCAATAAGTGTTGTATAAGAAGTCTGGGAGGAAAAACTCGGCAATAACAGCAGATAGAATAATAATTGAGCGTTGAAAATTTTGACTCTACCCTCACTGTTCGTGCATCACTTGTGTTCTGCAAAATTTTAGCTCTTTAAGCAAACAAGTCCCAAATGATTCCTCAGTGTCATTCGCAGCACTCAGGCTGTGTCATGCTGCCCAGCAGAGCCCTCTAAACCCCACAGGCTCAGCGTCTATCGCCTTTGAGCTTTACACAGCCGATATTTATTCTGGCCATAATGTGCTTCTTGGCCATAACACAACTTATACCGTTCACTCCTCAGAGCTTCACTTAACCGACACTCAACTTTATTTTACACTTACAATGACAGTGAACTTTAAATATGTTAATAAGTCTGGCAATTTAAACCGGCTGGCTTTACTGTATGACATTTTTTTTCCTCATCGGTTCGTTTTCACATTGCATTTTAGTCATGTCATGTTTTTCTATGACTTCAACTATAAATCTAATTCCTGCATCACTTTGGAACTTCTTGAGTGTAAAGGTCAAGGCCGCAACAATGTTTTCCACAATGATTATGTAACAGACTTTAAAACAGAACTAACATGACATTAAAACAATAACCAATCCTTTGCTTCACTATGGAAGTGTGTTAGTAATTTTTTTCTAGGGATGCACAATGATATCGGCATGTCTTCGGTATCAATAGATAAAGTCTCAAGAAGGAATTATCCACATCTGCGAGAAATGAACATTCCCTCCGATATGACAGGCCGATATGTTACAGAAAAATATATATGGCATGTTTTTTTTAAATGTAACCTTAGTTGAAGTAGTTTGCTTTATTTTGTCCAGTGAAAGTAGCACCTTGGGATTGCTTTTAGCCATGAAAGGCACTTTACAAATAAAATATATTATTATTATTATTATTATTATTATGTGTGCATTTTTAAAAGCATTGTATTTAATGTCAGCATCTGCCAGTGGGCCCTCACAGTAACAGTAGCCATAATATGTTAATTCCACTTCAGGAGAGACTTGGTGTTCTCTGCAATTTGGAGAAAAAAAAATATATGCATTTATCAGTATTGGCACCGTCAATCGGCTTAAAGTAAATGGAAAATATCAGCATATGGGATATCGGCAAAATTCCAATATCATATAGCCCTAATATTTACAATTTGAAAAACTATTTATGATCTAAAATGTGTGTGGGTAGAAGTACAAGTGTACACGTTTTCACACTGCAATGATATTGGAAAGTACTTCACTTTCATGGCTGCTAGTGACTTAAATAAAAAAAAAAGAATAATATCCCACACGGGTGCAGTTATGGTATTCACAATCTATGTTTTTGTTGGCCTCATTAGGTCAGCGCTGGGGCTTCTGCTCAGTCTCCCCTCTGGATATTTTTCAGATATCATTGTTGTGCTTGCCATGAAATCCGAAAACATGTTTCTTTTGTAATTTAATGATTTGTACATCGTGTACCCTATTTGGAATTCACGACTGTCATTTTACATTGACTTCAAAGAGAGTGAAGATGATTTGTTCAAAGCGGTAAACATTAACTGAGGAACTTTCACTGGTGTATCAGATGCATTTAGTGAACGCTTCTTTCATCTGCTCTGTCTGAGTGTGTGCGTGTGCGCGTATGTTCGGGGTTGGGCAGGATATTTTTCTCTTTAATCTCCTAAATTACTCTGAACTCACAAGTGGATATGAAAACGTATAAATTACAAATGTCTGCGCTGAAATTTTGTGAAGTATGTGGAAGTGTCTGACAGGTGATGCTATGAGCTTGCCCTCGCAGCCGAGAGATATCTCTGTTTCATCAGAATCTTTGAGGTTGTTTTCAGACTAGGTTAAAATCTCCCATTTATATTGACAAAATGATGCGAGACCCGTGCTAATTCACAGCTTGGCTATCTTATTTGTGCTCTAAAGGCCAGGGGGGGGGAAAGACCAGTCAGCGAGTGAGAAAATGAGGGGATATCACCCATGGCTCATTAATATTTCACCAACAATAAGGCTGGGTGTCACTCCTGCTCATCACCACGGTAATGAGCTCACACTGCCCTCTTAAAGATCTGTTTATTATTCAGCCGGGTGCGCCGGAGACTCAAAGATACTGAATGGCACAATGTGTGAAAATCTCTCCCAAGGTCAGTGAAATGGTGCGAACGCTGTCAATGAAGCTTTAACGGAGACGTAGTCCTCTCTAGTATCGGGAGTTTTAAGAAGGAACCTTTCTCTGTACGGAACTGTTCATTTTAATACATCTCACTAAATTGAACAGTTTTTCACTTCTAACCAGGGATGTTAAAAATGTAACTTTCAAGTGCTGAATCTAATTGGTACCTGTCAGGGGCAAGGTGTGTTTCTGCGATTACCTGCGTGCCTGTTAAATATTCAACTGATTCCCTGCACTAAATTAATCACACAGCCAGTCATATATTATCATTTATCCGCACATGCACCTCTCTATCACTCACTGATTTTGAACCGAGAGCATAGGAAAAGAGATACGCCGTGTGAATATATTTTCATACAAGAACTTGTTGAGGGGGGGGGGGGACTTTTTTTTTTTTTTCTTCTCCATGAGATTCTTTTTTTTATTTATTTCAAATTTCTCGACGTTGAATCATGCATGTTAAGCTGCATGTAATTTCACTACATGCTTTTTTATTTTATGTGGTCTACCTAGTGTAGGGCGAGCCACATAATTAATTACTCTGTGCCAGAAATACACACATGGAGTATGATTTCAAAACTTCCTGAGCAACTTCTGTACATAATCGGAGTTAACGAGACAATTAACTAATTACACCACCTGACTGTTTGTATGTAAATAGAGAAGCTGCGGTGTCTTAAAGGGAACACCTATTGTGTGCTCTCATTTAAATGAAATGTGAGCGCTAGCAGCTCATTAGGGCGTGTGAGATTATTTGAAGAAAGCTGGTAATTACCGACTTGTTTGCGAGAATCACTAATTAAGGAACAAGAAGTGGTTTGTAACTGAATGTCTTCAGTTTAACCACTTTGTCAGCAACAAACTAGTTCATCAGACAAAACAAACCCGCAGATGCATCATATAGATTTATTTATTACATGTACATGGTAGTTTTACATTATAATTATAGGACTATTTATGAATTTAGTTCAAATGCTAATAGGTTTCCTTTGACGTATATATATATGTAAAATACAGACGGATTAATGCCGTGTTATATATCTGAATAAAACAATATATAGAGTGATATTAACATTTGTATTGTAGAAATATGACAAAAACATTACATAAAGTATTTGGCACCAAGTAATGTTTAATCAAACAAGCAACATGACTCTTAAAATATTTTTTTGGGATATTTGCTAATAACATTTGTTTACTTCTTAGAGTTCTGAAGTATCAAGATATTTTGTTTTCACCTGAGTAAAGTTAACAAACTCAAGAGAAAAAGTACAAATGTATCAAAAAAAGGGGGGGGAGGCATCGGTAAGAGTGGTAACACTGCATGCATAGATCGGAGGTGAAAAACGTTTGAGCTTATATGTAGTAAGAAACCTCAAAATTGATATTGTAATTGTTAACATTGCATTTTGGTAACAGAATGTGATCTAATTGAGATTTCCCTTCATAGATGCATTGGCAGGTTGCTCAAACTATTTTCCTTCTCATAGCGGCTGAAAGATATATACAACTCATAAATGATTTAAATGCACCTCTGTCATTATTAAGCCCTCATTTGCTCAAAGGCATCAGACTTTTAATAAGAGCCCCATCTCTCCAAATGTCCACCCATTACACGGCATCGGGCCAAATGTCTTGTATTTAAGCTCCGGCAGACAGCAGCTCAGTTTGGCTTACAGGTGTCTGTGTTGCTCGCTCAGTCCCCCGTCATCCTCCAAATCTGTCACCCGGTGGTCCCTCAGCTCATGAACTGCGTGTATCCCTCAGCGCCCGTTACTATGACATCCATCCAGATCCTCATGGCCTCTGGGGACGGGGCCACCATGTAGTAGAGGCGGTCGTGGGTTTTCACACAGAAGGTCAAAGACGGGTTCGGGCTCTGGAAGATCACACAGGGAGAGGGGGGACTTTTTAGACTGCAAGCTGCACCTGTTGCATCTTTTACCTCAGAGACGTTTTTAGAACAACAGTATATATAACGTCATATAATGACAGTTAAAATGTGTTTGGTTTCAGCCTTTTTTTTATAGACTGTAACATCCTACACCTTTGCAAGTTAAGAAGACAAATTAATTAAAATAATAGAGAGAAAGAGAAAGAGAAGAGAAAGAGAAAATGACTTAATCCAGTCTAATATGGCATCTAAAAATAGTTCCCAATTGAAAACATCCCCATTTTTATGAATAACAGACATCCAATTTGTCAGCAGGACATTTTAATTATGTTTCCAATATTTAATTGCTGCTCACAAACGGCTTCTGACGATATTTTCAGTTAACATAAATTGTGGGTGACTGTAAAAATGTAGCTTTATTTTGAAGTCAACTATTTTAATACAAAACAAGCAAAAACATTTTTTTTATACATGTATAATCAATTTAGGTTTATTATGGGGAAATGTTAGAGAATCATTAGCATGGATTGCATTGAATTGATACATTTAATAAACATCCGTGCAAAACAGATGAAGTTCTGAATAAGTAAAGGAATAAAGAGTGTCCGTTACCTTGGTGGCACTGCGCAGGTGATCGTAATAAACCTCTTCAATCGCCTGAAAGTAAATGAGCCCTTTCAGCTTGGTCTCATGCTTGTCTGAGAGGAGAAAAAGAAAAAAAAACATATTAAGATACATTACGCCTTGTACTGATGCAAGACCTCTGACAGCCCAAGCAGTAGACAGTACAATCAGCCTGTGAGGATACATTTCATATACGTCTTTGGTCAAATAATAATAATAATAGACAGTCCTTTTTTTTTTTAAACAAATATTTCTTACAAACCTCTCGAGAATTACAGTCGATGGATAAATAAATAATTTTTTTTTTTTTTTTTTTTTTTTTTTTTTTTACAATATTCTCTGTCAAAACATTTGGCCTTTTCAATGACATTTTAGCCATTTTACCCTTAAACTGAAAGACTGAAGAATCTGAAACAAAACAAGCTGCACATTTTCTTTTGCCCCTGAAATATACGTTTAGAAATAAATGTTTCAGTAAAATAAATTAAAAAGAAAACAGGCACAAAAAGAAATATTTTGTCAAACAGAAAATGCAAACCCCTTTTGTTTTGTTTTATGACATGAACTGTGAGTCCCAAGTAAAAGTTGTACAATCGTGTTAATTATCTAAGATAAGACTGATGAAAATGTGTGATTTGCCATAATCCTGTTAAGCAAAATATTTTTGCAGGTATATTGATTGTTTGTTGTGACTTAATTAGACTCTACTTTAAAGAGAACATTTGTATCGTTTTATCTTTTTTAATTATGTTAGTTTCTACAAAATATCAAACCCTGCCATAAAAGTAGTTTGTAAGTAAAACGGGGGAAAACTAATTTAAATCACTGATGCAGAATTCAGACACAAACTCGGCAAAGCAGAAAGGTGTTAACTCTTTTTCCCAGCAACACATAATCCATGAATAGGTATGAGCAGCAAGTTAAAGTTAATTAAAAGTGCAAGTCTATTTCAAGCTATGCCTGAAGTCTTCACCAACCTATTAATCTGACTTGTTTTCTTCAGTCGTACTTTCTGGATTGTCTCCGTGTTTTTTTAATAATTTTTTTTATTTTTTTATCCTTTTCCCTGCCGGGGAGGTTCACGACTTGAGATCTTTTTGTGAATCTTAAAAGAAATGCTTCTCTTTTGTATAACATTTCCCTTAAAGCAGGTCAGACCTTCTGTCCAGTCCTTTGGGTTGCCGTTCTCTATTCACAGAATATCTTGGAGCCTTTTAAAGTCACTCCATACTGAGGAGTTCGGTTCAGGGAAACCTGCGGATGAAACACATCGGACGCAGTCGTTGGACTGATGGGTTTCTCTAGTTTGGGGCTAAACTGTAGGCACTTAAGTTTTCTCACGTCTCAATTTTCTTCAAATAAAATCGGTTCAAAGAGTTTTTGGATTTCCACTCTTGTTCAAATAAACAGTGGTCTTTTTGTGTCTTCCATGCACACTGGAGCGCCCGGCTACAGGAAACAAACATCCAGTAACAATTAAAAGCAATCTTTTGAAATACGTCTGACACTTTCTCTTGCTTTCCCTTCTCCGTAAATCAAAACTGCTTAGTAATGAGATAAATGTTTTTGAAATGTGAGTTTCGTTTTATTAGTCACGAACAAGCCAGGAGCTAGCCTCCTCCCCAAGAAAAACACATCTAGAGAAAGTATTGCATCTTATTTCATCACCATCATCACCATCATCTTCGTCAGGAGTAAGGGGGTGAAAAGGCTAGGTGGGTGAGTGGAGAGAGAGAGAGAGGAGCAAAGAGAGCAGAGGCGACAGTAATGAAAATATACTTGGATTCTCTTTTTGAACTTTATTGTAAAATAATGTCTCAAAAACACGCTCATGAATTATTCAGAAAGCTAACTGTTCTCGTTTCAAATTCAGGGGACAGTCTGATAGACGTGAATTACAAACTGACTTAACACACAAGAACGGGGCGGGAAATTCCACTTAGTGCAGCTTTAATTAGTGTTTGGTTCCAGATGAATAAACGCCTGTTAGGACAGAAGTCGGGTTTTATTGAAAATCACAGAAAAGGGAGCGAAGTGTACTTTTTTTTTTTTTTTCAGAAGAGCGCCTCGGCACTGCTGTCGGCTGAACTGAATAAATCAGAGCCTGGCCTGGTGTGCGGCAACTTCTCAACATGAAGTTCTGAGTTTATGAATTCCATTTACAGTATGAGTGGATTCTCATGTGAGCAAATTGGTTTGACCACTTGAATCTTTCTGTAAACGATGCCCGAGACTTGAATTGCACAAGCCAAGCAGAACTTGGATCCTTTTATTGAGAATCCAAAAAAAGTTCATAGTAATGCTATTAGTCCGTCATCCTGTAAAGTGCTGTTGGTGCGGAGGGCATTGAGTAGCAGTTAACAGAGGCTGTAACTTTTACACATAAAAGGCATGAGGGAGGTCAGTTTTTATTTTATTTTTTAAATTATTTTTTTTACTTAAGTTGCTCTTAAAGTGTTATTTGTAGATTTTAATGGACTTTGATAGACGGTCTCAACATAATGACATTTTGTGGAGAAAGAAGTGGTGTCTAACATCATGCATGTGATGAGTCTCTTGAGGGGAGAAAGAATAGATGGTCCTCTAAACAAACTGCCAAAGAAATAGATAACAAACCCTTTTTATTAACATCTTTCTTAATTGTACCTTTTGATGGGACTGCATCATTACCTCCGCCAAGGAGGATATGTTTTCCGTTTGGTTTGTTTGTCAGCAGGATTACGGAACACCTACTGGCCTGATTTTTATGAGACTTGTATGAAGGATGTAGCATGGGCCAAGGAAGAACCCATTACAATTTTTTTTTACTGAATATAAATCCCGTGGCGTATGCAAGTATCATTTTTTCACTTAGCGGAGGTATGCGCTCTCCGAGTGCCCTTCTAGTTCTGAGTGATATTATTTGAAAGGTCATTATTTTTATTTTATTTTAAGATATCAATATGTTTGATGTTCTGATTGTGTTGGTTACTTGCAATATGGTTTATTTCCGGTGTATTGTCTATTTAAAGTACCGGGTGTAATCAGTAATCGGTCTGCTTTTACTATATCTGCCCTGGGGACGACCTTGTGAGGTCAAACAGGTCAGCATTTTAACCAATATGCCCGACTACATATCATACTACATATCATACATATCATACATATCATACAACTCTTCTCCTTGCTCTGCTTAAGAGTGCCTGAAGAACGTTTTCTTACCTTCAGATTCCGTCAACTTACTGCATGTGAAACTGAGAAACTGAGCTGGCACTTGGCCTGTTTATCTTTCTTAGTATTTGCAAATGTTAAACTTTAGCTGCCAAATTTTTGGTACCAGTGTGTATTTCTATAGTGACAGGATAAGTTCCCTGTACCAACTCTGAACTGGGGAAGACTGGTTTCCAGTACTCCTTATTAATGGAATGAACTGCAACACAACTTGACATTATAGACGCTCATTCCTCTGTGCATATTTTTCTTAACATCTCTGCTTGTTTTAATTTAGATATTTTCCATGTGTGTGCCTGAATCACCTCGAACACATGTGTTTATCTTCAGGTCTCTCCTGCAAAAGATATCTTGATAACGATACTTCCTCAGCAAAGTCCACTCAACTATCAAATTAGCAGTGATAATCAAACAAATATACCCTTGTATCACGATGAAGTGTCATTGTATCCTCACCCCCGTAGTAACAGAAGTTCCTCTTGATACGGTCAAAAACGAACCAGCGTTTCTTCCACGACTTGATTTTGCCGCCCATCTTCACCAGGTGGCCCTTGCACATCTTCTCTGTGAGGATGACGAAGGGGCAGATGTCTATGCTGTGGCCGGACGACTCCACGTGGGCTCGCAGGTCAAACTCCTCCTTACGGTTCGGCAGATAGCGTGTCATTGGACGGGCCTGTGAAGGAAATGTTTCATGCTGCTTTAATGCTGCTTACCAAGTGCTGTGAGAAGACGGTCTCACGTTTTAAGTCGTAAGAAAGAAATTATAAGTCAGGATGCAAATGTGTCAGGTCTGTGGATGCTGACCCTTTAAATGACTTGGCATCTGAACATTTGTTTTTTCAAGGCTATTTGTATTTTCTACTTACAGTCCTTTCAATACTTAGGGTTACTCATTAATTATTCAAAGTTTGAGGCTATACAAGGCCTGCCTGACACGGTCTTGTTTTTATTTTTAAGAAATAACTTGAGACTTCTGCTGTCAAGTCTTTAAGGATTGAAGTTTCTCAGGACAGTCGAGTTCAAGTCAAGTCTCAATTTTTGTGACTCAAACCTGCATTAACCTCTTTGTTGGCGACTTGTTGGCAGCGGTAGCAAGATGTAAACACAACACTGACCGATTAAGTTGATATGTCGAACTTTTTATCAAACATTTGCATGTTTTTAAATCATGATTACATTAGCAGTCATTTGCAGTCGTGGTTCTGTCCACCTGATGAATGTGAGTACAATATTCACTCGACTTTTAGCTCTTTTTTTGGTCTCTACCAACTCCTGAGGGGAATATTGGCTTTTTAGCTACTAAATGCTCCACTCACTGTGTCCATCTGCTATTTGGTGCTCAGCAGGTAGTGTGCAGTGAGCTTTTAGAGCGTTATATGGGAAAACAGCTGCCTGAGCAGTGAGAGTGAACCAAAACAATAAGCTAAAAGACTCTAAAACGCTTTTTTGAGCTGAGGATAATCACCTGTGGATTCATCACGATCAGTGACACCTTTCACGTTACACATAGTCATTTGATGGTTAATACCAAAATGTAATATAAATGTATTGATTATAGCTTTAAATTGGACTCAAGCAGAACTAGGTGCTTTTGTACTTGATGATTTGATGATATTTGTTTACTGGCAGCACTCCTACCAAAGACAACTGGTAATTAAATACACTCTGTCAAGATTAAATCTTTAATTATGTCTACATTATATTTTTCGTGCACCCCCATCCTTTTTTTCTCTCTGTTCTTCCTCTCCACCCTTTCGCTCCATTCTTTCCCTTCCCTGACAATCTTTGATCCTCCCATATTCCCAGCCTCTCTTTAGTGTCTCGCCTCTCATCCTCTCCCCTAAGTCTCCCTCCCCTCCCCTCCTCTCTTTTCTTCCCGCCCCCCGTCTCCTCCCGCTGGTCCACTGACCTGCGAGAAGTGTTTCTCTCTCATCTTCACCTCCTCCTCCACCAGCCTCAGCCTGTGGGCCGTCTCGTCCTGAAGCCTCCTCTCGGCCTCCTCTCGCCTCCTCCGCTCCTCCTCCAACATCTGCCGCCGAGCCTGCACCTCCCTCTCCTGGGAGCGTCGGGAGAGGAGAAAGAGGAACAGATGGAGAGAAAAGAAAATAACAGGGGCAAAAGGGAGACGGGGAGAATATGTAAATGGTAGGCAAATATTGCAATACAAAGTGAACGACTGTCAGAGGAAGCACATGAGGATTCAAGTCCCAATCCAGGGTTTTGTAAAATATATCCCTTAAGTCTGTATATAGAAGTGTAAGCTTTGCTGATGTAAAGTGATCCTTTGCCGCTTTCAGACACTTACATACAAGTCTACTTTGTTTCAACATGTAGAAATAATACAAAGGTAAACAAACTTACTTACGACTTACATTTCACCACAGCTTGAACTGATCACATTGACTTTTTTAGGTCCTTTAAACAGGAGAAACATGAGACTCCTGCGATAATTTGAAAATATTGCTCATCAACTTTCAGGGGAACTGGTTGGCTTATGTTTGGGGATGATATGATCATATCCTGTTATTCTTTTACAAAACCTGTTTTTTTTGTTTCAGACATTAATTGGATTATTTCATATGTGATTTGCATAGTTTTTTTATATCATGATAGAGGCCTTTATTAAAAATGGGTTTTATCCATAATGCGGGATCCATTTTATACTCGCTACTGAAACCAGGTTAAATACGTTCCATTAGTACAGCACTCGTTACGCCAGAGGTCAGGCAATAACTTCAGGTTTATCACTTGGAACTAGGGCTGCAATTTAACAAATAATTGATTAACAGTATATCGTTATAATATCCCACAGTCCACGAGTATTTATTCAAATTGCTTGTTTTATTCGACCAACAGTTCAACCCCAAAGATATTCAGTTTAGTATCATATATGACAAAGAGAAGCAGAACCATCTTCATGTTTGAAAAAATGGAACTGGACAAATGATTAATGATTAATGAGAACTGTATAAATGAATATAGGTAGGTGTAATAAGCTAAGACCTTTTCGGTCAGTATAAGTTTGCTTTGGTTTGTCACTTCTTCAAAAGAAATGACTTATTATTGTTTATTTATTATTTTTGATATGTGTATCTTGAGTTGTATAAGTTGACCGAAATAGACTAAACTAAATTAAATTGTTTATCAAAATAGTTGCTGCTGAATTTTCTGTTGATTGACCAATTGCATAATTGACTAAACTTGTTGGAACCTGAAATTAACTTGGAGTAGATGAAGTGTCGGAAGTGATGGGACAACTGAGGATAACTGAGGATAACTGAGGACAACTGAGGATTACTGATATCAGGAAGGAGCCTTCACAACAAAACTCTGCAGCACTGCTGCTGGGCACTCACTCGGTTCTCCATCAGTCTGGCTTTCTCCTGCTGCGCCTCCTTCAACATCTTCTCCATCTCTTCTATCCTCTGGGCCTCTAACCCGCAGGCACTACAACACACAGAGGGAAGGAGCCTCTGATGACACGGCTGCGACAAGTCTCGGGTGGAAAAAAGTAAACAGACATGCCTGGAAACCAAACACTGACAGCAGCAGGAGACGGAGACAAAGGTTTCTCCATGAGCAGCAGTAAACTGAGTCTTTGAACTCCTAACTTCATCAAACACTGAAAACTTGAAGGGGTTGGCATGGCAACAGCCAGTGTACTAGTCACGGGAGCAGAAATGTAACAAAACATGTTGTCACGGAAACAAAGCACAGTGACCCTTCTCCTGGGAGACGGGGCAGACTTGAGTGTTCCCATGGAAACAGAGCCAATTGCTCATTTTCCAGTCTCTCACCTTTCTGGGGTACAGGCGGAGTTGCCGGTGGAGACGCTGGTCTCCATGCTGTCTGAGCTCTCCAGGCTCAGGGTGTCGTACGCTTGGCTGCCACTCGGTGGCGACTGATGATGGAGGATGGAGTGATGGACTGTGGGAGACGGATCTGTGGGTGCGGAGACAGCTGTCACAGACTTACAGTGCCCTCTACTGACAGTGCCAAGTGATTGCTACCAGTTGATTATAGTCAGATCCAGCATGTGTTGAGACTTGTTGTGAGAGCATGCTCAACACATGAGATGGGACTGTACCTTTGTTCTGCAGAGCCACCTGCCTCCTGGAGTCCATGTCTAGTGGGTTCGACATCTCCCTCAGCATCAACTGTAACCCCTGAAAAACACATAGAAAGCATCACACGTTTAACTACTTAGAAGAATTTGTTTTTACATTTTTTTTTTTTACAATTTACATGTGTTAAACTGATGGGCTCACCTTGGTTGATGCATTTTTCTCATGAGCAACACCACTGCCGTGTGGCAGTGTGCATGATGCTGCCTGTCCAACTTCACCATCTGATTTGGACTTCAGTAACTGAGAGAAGAAAGAGGAGGAGGTGGATATGTGTCATCTTTCTTCTACTTTCTTTTCTTAATATGGACAATTATTTCAAAAGACCGAAACTGATGGAAAATTTGGTTTTGATTTTAGTTTGTGTTTTTCTTACTTGCTGCACACCCGGGGCAGCAGTGGTAGGTACCATTGTATATTTACTCTAGCACTGTACTTAAGTATTTCTTCAGTATTTCAATGTTCTGCCTCTTTAAACTTCTACTCCAATACACGTGTTACTTTATCTGTTTCTTACCTCTCCAGCTGAGCCCAACATTGACTGTCATTGTTTGTAGATGTTGGATCATTATGGTTTGTGTTGGCTCTCCACTTACACACGTTTGTACCACAAACAGAAGGGCCTCAACCATGCATCAGTCAGCACATTGTTGGTTAAAACTGTTGGTTAAGACTTCCTTTTCCAGCTCACAGTTTGTTTTTTTTGTTTTTTTACAAGAAGTTCTGACATGCTTTACTTTATGCCTGCATTATCAACCACACAATTGAAGATTTAACTACTAGCTGCATCTCTCCACGACGAATCGTAGCGAAGTTCCTGAAACTACAGAACAACTACCCTGTCTTGTTTAGTCCACTAGAGGGCCTCCTAGCCATAAGAATATGGAGAGTTGCAGCGAGTGTGAAAATCACCTAGATTCAGGGGTCCAAGACAGTGCGTTGGTATCTGGCCTGCAGAAAGAGGGGAGAATTTACCTGACTGTGTCTGCGTGCGGAAAAAGACTTTGCAGGCAGTGGTGGCGGACATGGACGAGGCTCTCCGGCAGCCATGATGTCCTGGTACCAGCGCTCGAGGTTAATAGGAGGCATTGCATTCCTGCTCAGATCAGGCTGGCTCTGAGGTGATGAAAAAGCATCCAGCCAAAGACGGGAGAGGGGAGCAGTACAGCACCGGCATCAGTGACAGAAGCATCAAGCAGGTAGGAAAGATAAACATGAAACAGCCCTTGGGACCCCGCCTAATAACGACAGAATGACAAACCTGCGCAGAGAGAAAGGCGGAAGGACCACATGCAGTTGAGTGGCACGAGAAGGTGGCTTCAGAGGAGGCAAGTTGGAATGATGGAATAGAGGAAGAAGAGGAGGGATCAAGTCTCTGCATCCCAAAGATCTGGCTTAACTGACTGACTGTGATGTACTCCTTCGCACAGACGACCAGTCAATACAGAAACAAGACGCACACACATTTACAGAACAAGGAGAGAGAAGAAAGTGGAAAAGAACGTTAAGAAGCAGCATCTAGAAGAAAATGTGTTTGGAGACGCTGTCAACTTGCTCTGGTGGGTTCAGTATTTAGTACACTGACATGTCAGAGAAACATATGAGATAATGGCAGAATGCAGGTAGGGTGTCTACCTCACATGGCAGAGCTGGAGCTACAGCGAGGGAGAGGCAGTGGAGAGCAGCAGGAGCAGAAGAGTGAGGTTGCATAGAAGCATTTCCATACATCTTAAAGACATCAGAGAGCCTGAGGTACTCCTGCAGCGACAGCCAGAACACAGGGATGAGAAGGCTGCAGACGGCAATAGTCAACACTTTGAAAAGTCATGCAAAGATGCACAAGCAAACACGTGGGCATCACAACCACAGACGTATCATCAGTGTTGGGGAGTGCTACACTACATGTAATTAAACTAGTAGTTTAACTACTACTAGCAGTAGCTTCCTGGTATTTACCTACATTCATAGTTGTAGTTTCAGTGATTGAAGTCGTTAAATTACTTAATTACTTTTTTTTGGGCATGTTTCGTGTAGTACTGAAATTACTAAGGAAAGTAATTATGATCTTTTTTATTTTATTTGACTAAGGCTTCTCTACTGTTTGTGTTGAACCGCCTCTAACCTGCCTGTCCCCTTTTTCTTTGAGAAAAATATTTAAGATTGTAAAAGTCAGACGTTACGAAACTAACAGGTAATACAACAAGCCTTTTTTTTTTTTTTTTTTTTAATTTATCTTAAGTGCTTAAGTCGGTCAAACGGCCTAAAAAGGTGCAAGTAAAATATTTTTTAGTAGGGTATCTTTTTTGTTTATAAATGACCTGTGAACAAGTGGGCACTTTTTGCAACAAACCCAATTGAGTGGCATTTGTTTTTGACAAAGTAGTTTGAACTACTACTTTAGTTAACCAAACCACATTTCTCCTTGAGGTCGCTTTGCTGTAGTTCAACTTCTTCCAGTGTGAAGTAATTGGTGGCTTACAAAGCTATGCTTTCAAATGAGCTTCCCCAACACTGTGTGTTATACACCCATGATCACAACTCACTTGGTCTCTATCTTTGAAATAAATATGGATCGCAGTAACGTTACAGTTCAATGATCCTAAAAGTAGCCTTCCAAGTATTTGCATTATCGAATGCTTAAATTCTAACTAGCATAACCCTACGATTTGGAGAATGCACAAACCTCAAACATAATATTTAGAGATAGGTAGAAACTTGACTTACCAAGATACGCACTGCAAGCTTGCTCTGTTGTTTGTCAGTATTTGCTAACACACCATCATGCCGATTTTTTTTTTATCTTACAAACTCCAGCACAGGCATTTATTAGCCATTTGTTAGGTTTTTCTTACAAAGAGGAGATTTACCTCTTGCAGCCTAATAGGGTGGAATTCAGGGGAGGGGATGTGAGAGGAGGAGAAGGAGGCAGTGGAGGGACAGGGGCTATGAGGAGGACCGTCCACATAAACAAGGTCAGGTTCGCTGATGTGAAGAAATCCCTGTTTAAAAAGGTAATCTAAGTAAAAACAAATCCACGTGGAACAAAGTTTTTCTTTTTCTTTTGCAGTACTTCTCTCCCAGTAACCACAGACGCTTGTTTGATACCATGTCTCGCATGTTCCTTCTCACCTCTGCCATGCTGCTGCTGGGCTTTGGGAAGTTTCTCCCTCCTGTCAAGGTGTAGTACTTCTTCTCCAGGGCACACAACCTGTCTTGCTCCTAAAAGGCAAAACCAGCATGGACATAGAGGCGCTTTCAAAGCTTGCCATGCATCACCATTATGAAGTAAATCCATGCTTACTGTGTGGGCAGTAAAGGCTAGTTTTATTAATGAGCGAAAGGCCAACCTTGTGTAGCAGCTGCAGAGTCACTATCCTGTCTTTAGCCATCCTGTCACAGTCTTGAGCCGCCTGTAGCCCCAGCTGCTTCACCTGCGCCTCCATAGCGGCCATCTTCTCCTGCAAATCCACCAGTTTCTTCATATCACACTGACATAATCATATTTTACACACACACATATGTTTTTGGTAACACTTTCTATGCATTATAAAAAGACTTTATAATCTGCTCATAGCTCTGTACAATTATAGTTATAAGCGATTCTAAATAGTCATAATGCTCACAAAAATACTATAGTATACATAACACATTATAAAGTATCATAATGACTTATGTGGTCAAGTATTATAACACTTCATAATTGCTGGTCACTCACTGAGATTTATGTTGAAGTATCAGAGTTGTAATACATTATAATCTCTTTATAATGCTTTATAATAACTGTTATGTGATTATAAGTGGGCATTGGGTTCTTTAAGTGAAGTAATGACATTGCTGAGGTATAGGCAGATATAATACAATTTATTATAATAGTGATCATAAGGCATCATAAAAAGATAATGGTGCATTACAACTATGGGGATTATAGTACACTATGATCCTTGCAAGTCAGTGACCGGCAATTATAAAGTATTTGGATACTTGACCTTATAAGTCATTATAAAATCCTTTATGATTATTGTTATAAAGCATTATGAATATTTTTGAGTCTTTAAAACTATAATTATACATTGCTATAAGCAGATTATAATGCATTTAAAATACGTTTATAATGCATTACAGTCATGGAGGGTGATTTATGCCACATGTATCCCCACCTTCCTCTGGGCCACGCTGCAGTGATACTCGGCTCGCTCTTGGAAAAGCTGCGAGCTCCGAGTGTCCTTCTTCTCCTCGAGACTGCTCTCCTCCTCCAGCTGGCAGAACTCCAGCTCCTCAAACTGCTTGGTCCCAGACTCCAGAGCTTCAGCTTTCTGTCCACATACAGATATACATGCAGGTTATTTATTAAAGGATAAGGCCGGCAATATTCTATATGTTTCTTATTGTTTACGAAATCCCATGAAAAGAGCAAAACCAACAATAATTGACTGCTATTGTCTGTGTATCAAAAGCTTCATATATCTTATTACCCCAGGGTGACATTTCCCTTCCCAATGATGAACACAGGCACCGCTGCTGTAAATACTAACTAGCACATATTCATCCTCGGTTGAAAATAGTCCCCAACAAAAGTGCAGTTTACTCCTGCTTGAGAAGCTTTTGCGAATAACTACAGTATTCAGTTTTTTCTTATTATCCCATAGCATTTTTTTTTTAAAATTCAAGCAAATTTGTGACCCGATATTGAGGATTTACGTCTTTAGTAGCAACAGATGGTTTCTTATGAGAGATCGTAACGTATTGAGAGACGAACTACCGCATTCTTGGTTTTGGCATTTTCATGGGCCTTGTTCACAACAATAAAACTAAACACACCATCATTATCCTTTAATGTCTATGATTAAATCGTCAAAATGTGATACCGTCAAACCTGACAATAATCTGCCTGTAAACATCAAGTGTGCGTATGCGATTCATTGTAAAGGGCATGCAAACTTTTTTTTAGAGCAAAGCTGTTAATGACATTATTAATGATTACTAATTGCATTGGACATTTCAAGCATCCAGAATGAGGGAACAGCAGAGATAAAGCAACCGTCTAAAATCGCTGCTGGAGTAGCGAAAGCATTGCATACTGTATAGCTACACTTATAACCTTATATGTTTAGATAATGAGGGACAACAGAAGTAAAAGAGGAAATGCACAGTCTGCAGACGTCTGAGTAACTCCGAATGCTTCAAAACAGAGTCAGCGTTATTTCTGAGGACGTTTCTGTGCAGATCATCCAGAACTGTGGCATTTGGGATATTATAACTCACTGTTGCCAGCCAGTGGGCTGCGTGAGAACACTGACCCTGCTGAGCTGCTCCTGTAACTGTTCCCTTTGAGACAAGGGGCACTTATCAAACTGCCTCTTCAGCTCATTGTACTCATTCCTCTGCTTTTCCAGGGCCTTCCGCTCAGCCGACACATTAGCCCTCCCCTAAAAACACATAGAAACACACACATACGCACGATTGGGTCCACATTCACACACAAACCACCCCAGGGAGAAACAAACAAAAAAAAAAAATCACACACAACTCAAATCCATGCAGCCAAGCTTTAAAGCTAACAGGCCAAGGCAGTTAAAGTATTAGAGGATTGAAGCAGATGTTAGGTTTGCAGGTGTGTTAGAGGTCACAATACTTCACACATTTGTTCAAATGGGAGGAAAATAAAAAGGTATAAGGTCTGAGTCAACATTTTAGTGGTGGTCACATCCAGCTAATACATGGAAGGAACATTTCATCTGTTTTCGTATTTTTTAATCACAAGAAATGTTGGACACTTCAAAGAGACGACAGTTTGTGCTTTAGTTGACAGACAGCCAATACATAAGCAGTGCATGTCAATTGAGATCTGAGGAAAATATTTAGACTGTCTGCACATCCGGGAAGGAGTGAGTTTTTATAGTCAAACACAGATGTTCAAGAACATTTGCGTGCAAACTGTACGTATAAGACTAACAGCTTTGAGCAGACCGACAGTATTTACTGCATTGCATTGTTCTGTCCTGGGTGCCCACCTGGTCCTTCTCTTTCTGGGTGGCCTTGTCCAGCTGGCTGAGTTTGAGCTGCAGCTGAGAGATGATTTCATTTTCAGCCTCCACCTGCTCATGCTCTGCCCGCCTCTCCGCCTGCAGCAGGGCTTGCTCCATCTCCACCTAGAGACAAATATGGAGTCAGAGTCTGAATACCAACCAGGGCCGTCAAGCTAAATAAATACCTCAAGGTTAAACAGCTTCCACTCGTCTCACTATCACGAGTGAGACGAGACGAGAGCGTACAAGCTAAAGTGTGTGTGTGTGTGTGTCTGTGTGTGTGCGTGTCTGTGTGTGTGTGTCTGTCTTTGTCTGTGTGTGTGTCTGTGTGTGTGTGTCTGTCTTTGTCTGTGTGTGTGTGTGTGTGTCTGTGTCTGTCTGTGTCTATGTCTGTGTGTGTGTGTGTGTGTGTGCGTCCATGCGTGTGTGTGTGTCTGTGTGTGTCTGTGTGTGTGTGTCCGTGTCTTTGTCTGTGTGTGTGTGTGTGTGTGTCTGTCTGTGTCTGTCTGTGTCTTTGTCTGTGTGTGTCTGTGTCTGTCTGTGTGTGTGTGTCTGTGTCTGTCTGTGTCTTTGTCTGTGTGTGTCTGTGTCTGTCTGTGTGTCTGTGTCTTTGTCTGTGTGTGTGTGTGTGTGTCTGTGTCTGTCTGTGTCTTTGTCTGTGTGTGTGTGTGTGTGTGTGTGTGTGTGTGTGAGTCTGTTGACCTCCTGTTTGGTCTCTTGTAGCTGCAGCTCCAGTTCACTGACTCTGTGCTTCAGGTCATCAACCCTGGCCAAGATCCTGCTCCTCTCCTCCTCCAGGTAGACCTGCTCCTGACCCGCCAACTGCTCTTCACACTGAGGGCACATTTAAAAACCGTTGTTACAGGATTCATAATCTATGGGAGAGTATTGGGGTCAGGCATAATGGGAAAGAAATGAGAGGAGGAAACTTTTTTTGCATTTCCAGAATAAAGTTGAAATGTCAAGGAAATAAGTCAAACTGCGAGGATAAAGTTGAGAATAAAGTAGAAATATCGTGAATGAAGTCAAACTTTCCATATAAATGCCAGGCATAGGAAAAAAGTTATCAGAGGAGGAAAGTTTTTTTTTTGCATTTTGAGAATAAATCAAAGTGCTAGTGTTAGTGCATGTACAGACAGTTCATGTGTTTATTACCTCTTGATGTGTGCTCTCTGTGCTGCTAGACTCCTCTCTCTGGGTTTCCTCATCAGTCTCTCTCACCCTCTGGGGTCTGTCTACTCCCTGAAGGAACATCCCCCCTGCTGCGTCCGAGCAGGTTCCTCTAGCGCCCCCCAGCAGCCCGCTCCTCACCACCTCAGCCAGCTCCGCAGCACTGTCCTCGTGATTATAGTCTGCACACAGATTAAGGATGGTCTCCAGCCTCTGTCGCTCCTACAGAAGAGATGTGAGACGTAAGCATGCCTGTCCTACATTATAGATCGTATTAGCTGCGAGTGTCCTTGTGTGACATTGTCCCATTTAGACAGCTGTCCCTCGACCACTGGCACGGGGCAACTGTAACCTAATATCAGGAGGGCAGAAGCTGATGTAGTTTGTCTCTGAGGAGGGGCTTCATAGTAAAATCTGTCAGAGCAGTTTATGAGAAGAGAATCTGACAGACTGTGATAACTGTAAGAGGTATACATGTAAGACACAGGGGAGTTTGGTAGCGGTGATTACACTACATTATTTGTCATTTGATTTTTACTTTCTGATTAGAGATGCTTTCAATGTTGCTCTGTTTTGGATTCTTTTTCATTTTTTCTTCATTGTGTTTCATTTCATTTGTTTCCTATGCCACATGGCTCTAGCTTGTGGCCAGTCTGCTGTTTCCCATCACTCCAAACAATGGGATGCTTGCTTTAATCTATCAAAATAGAATGTGAAACGATAATTAGGAGAAAGACTGGGAACAATTGTGCCACTTGTGTCTGGTATTTAAATGATTCAGGCTGTTAAAATAACCACATCAACTCTGTCTCAAGCATTTACTTGAACGGCAAGATCTACACCTTTGACAGTTGTTTATGCTGTTTGCCTAGTTCTTAACTTGACTTCAGAGTTGTAAACTGGAAAGTTTACAACTCTGAAGCTCACTAATTAACATGTAATATTGTGTTATGGTATGTTATGGAAGATTTTATGATATTGGTATCGACCCTCTCATCTAACTCTTCAAAAAAGTGAATACCGGTAAGTGTAGGCTATTTCCCAAAGTGTTCAACTTTTGCTTTAACTTGAAAATGCAGGTCATCTGATGGCGCAAAATAGCGTAATGCTCAAATGAACTTATCTACATTATTTTTACTCAAATGTTGCAGTTTATTGCAATAGAAATATTTCTTCTTGTATCACCATAGAAACCATCTCAATTAACCAGAACCCTCTCAAACATATTAATATTTGAACTATGTTGCAAGCCTACAGTTTGCAGTCCATCCCAGTGGAATTGATGCTAAAATTAACTTTCCTATCACATCTCTTCCTCTCTAGCCATGCTCTTACTTTTGCTGAGAGATAACTGCAGCATGGTTTGTTTTTTTTATATTTATTTTCAAATGGCAGCAATATGTATGTAGGTTGGGTTCATTAAAGTGAGATAACTGTGCTAAGAGAGCAGTGTGCCAAATGGAGGGCATTCATTTCACTGAGAGGATATCCTCTCTTTGTCCCTCTCATCTATAGGTCTACAGTTCAACAAAATCAACAATCCCGACCCTAGTCCAGGGCCCCAAACATAGTTCACCACACCAGCTCGTTTGTCAAATGTGCACCAATTTAAACTCAACTGCAACAGAGAAAAACCAGACGCTTAGAAGTGCCCTGATGGGATGAATGTTTAAACAATTAAAGTAGTTCAAAAATATTCCAACATTTTGGAAAATACACTAATTCCCTTTCCTTCCTCTGGACGCTAAATATAAAGTTAACATCACCGCCAGGAGACATCAGCATAGCTTAGAATAGACTGGCGCCCATAAAGCTCATTAATTAACACGTTGAATCCCATTTGTTTAATCCATAGTCCATATGGACACACTTCATTATTCGTTTTGTTTTTGTCCAGTCTAAGCTAACTGTTAGTAGATACTCAAATCTATCATTTTAACACTTTGGTTTTTGTACGAATAAAAAGCGATTAAGTGTTTATTGGTGGTGCTGATTAGCAGAGCCAGGCTAGCTGTTTGCCTCTGCTAAGATAAGCTAACCATCTCCTGGCTCTCTGAGTAAATACACTTATTTTCCCTAAATGTTAAACTTTTCCTTCAACAGGGGCCTTGATATCATAAACCCCTGAAGCTGCATCTACCTCTCCGTGATTTCTCCCCTGGGACGTTAATGACGTACTTTACTGTTTAATGTGTCATTCAGGAACGTTTTGGTGTTAAAGTGGTTATCTACATTCATGTGCGTGTCCTATGCGTGTACAGTTGTGCACATATTTTACCGTACACACAGTAAGTCTTATCATCATCATCTATATTTTTTAAGAATTAAGAACTAGCAACATAGCACAACATAGCCAGGAATCACTGAAAACCTACAAGCGTCAGCCAACCCACAACAACAAATGTCAAATTTTGAGCTAACAGCTGGATAATTGTAATGTCTAGTTTCTGTGGGCTAAACTATCGAGCTTGATCATCAGGTGGTGGTTTGACAGAAAAGCATTTACATGTGATGCTGTTTAACTTGAACCACCACATGAATACAACATAATATCAATGCCTAAAAAATGTAAATCATGTAATGGAGGAAATTCCAAATCTGTGTCCCATGCAAAAACACTAATCAACACGCCATTGGGCCAAGAAATATCAGTTATTTATGTGTTTACATAATCTACACATACTGGATGAGTCGACACAAACATGCACACTCTGTATCCACCTCTCTCAGTCCAACTCGGATGCGTGTTGTCGGTAACTCTCTTATTTGTTACCAGAAACCTTTTGGTTCCTGAAATAGTCTGTGGAGTGCTGGTAACCCCAACCCCCCTCCTCTCCCTATGGTCGCTTCAGCTGTCAAAGGCAGGCAGGGGTAGGGGCTGAAGAATGGGGGTGGGGGGCTAGTGGGTGTGGACTGAGGATGGATAACAAGTATGCAGTCTATGATGTAGCGTGGGTACGGATACGAAAGAGCCTCCAGTGAAGTACGGGAAGCTTTGAAAGTAAAAGCCACTCGTCCTTTTGATAAATAAAGTGTTGAGCAAATAAGCGGGCGCACCCTCTGCTCTGGACCTTAAGACTTGTGGAGGAATGTTCCCCCCGTGTTTCTCAGGCCACATGGGCTGACGATGCCAGTAATGCTCTGGGGAGATGAGCTAGTGGCCATGTGCCAGGAGATTTAGACAAGATATCTGAATGCAGACATGGTGTCTGCCATGCCAGCAGTTTCAGTACCTTGGCTGCACCTTCACCTTCACTTGTTTGTTGCTCTTTGTCTGCTGGATACATTTTTTGTTTTTATAAAGATGTTTTTTGCTAACACTTTGTATGCCTGGATACAGCTGTGGCTCTGTACCTGTCAGTTTGTTTTGATGTTTCTCTCCTAATTGGCCAAAATTTGATCATAGTAGATTTAAAGTATATTCACATTCAAGCCATGAAGAGGATATGGAACAAGCAAACAGTCATAAAGGGTGAAGAGCAGCACATGATTTCTCTAATATCTACTGTGAAGTCATATCTAAAGTGCTGATCACTTACCAGTTTCTCCATTTCTTGCTCGCGCAGCCTCTCCTCTCTCTGCCAGCGATGGTATTCCAGCAACTCGTCCTCATTGTCACTGATCTCAGAGATGCTGTTTTTGCGTTCGCGAGTATATGGTTTCATATGACTCTGCTCCTTCATGGTCATGCAGGAAGTCTTTCTTTGGCTGCGAGGGCTAGCAAGAGGAGACAAACCCGACAGAGAACCCATATTGGCACTTCCCGGGCCGGCCCTTATCTGCCTGCCTCCAGGATCCTTCTCCAGCCCAGAGAGTGGCGATGGACCATGGGCATACATTGCCCTCATGGCTTCTGCTTTTGAAGTAGTTGTGAGTTTGAGGTGGCACTGGGATCCCTCTGGGACGTTGAAGCCCTGTGAGGCGAGGGAAGAAGCTGAGCCCTGCGACCCTGGAGTCCCCCTGCGGGACATGTAAGGGCTGAGAGGAGGGAGGTCTCTCAGGCTGGTGGACCCAATCGGCTCTGGAGTCCTGAGCCTTTGAGGGACTTCTACATGAGAGAGGTGCTGATCTCGCATAGGACTGGGGGATCTCTTCTGCAGGGAGGAGCCTCTCACTCGAGGGCTGGATGGAGCTGTTGGGGAAAATTTGACGGGGGATGGTTGGGGGCTAGAGTTTTCTTTTCCCTGTCCTGACCCCCTGCTCAGCAGTGTGGGGCTTGACGTGGCTTCTGCTCTTAAGTTCCTACGAAGCTTCGGGCTCTCCTGGGCCCTCTGACTAGTACCGCTTGTGGCCACAGAGAGTGAGTTCCGTGGATGGGGGACAGGAGTGTAGTTGGTGTGCGTGGACCGTGCTGGCACTGGAGGAGTTTTGCTGCCGAGGTTTTGGCCAAGAAAGCTGCTGCTGTTTTCATAAATGGGGTCCTCTCCGTTTCTCCCATTGAGCATGTTTGTAGGAGAGGGCTGTTTACCAGATCCAGCCTTCAGGACCAAAGAGTCCTGGAGGTTCTTTGCTTTGTTGTTGATCTTTGAGTCGCCGTTGCTCGGAAAAGACTGATGGTTCCCGTTCAGGGCGCTGTGAGAGTCTGCAAAGGGAGACAGAAACACTTGTTTGTGAGCAATCCTGTCAAATAAAGGAAGAGGACACTTGAGAGGACAGTTGCAAAAACACACAGAAACAAACACAGTGGGAGGGACGTGTCCTGTGTCATCTTTGTCCTACTGACGTTCACCACACAGTGAGTGCTGTAGGATAAAGGGGGTAGCCCTTAAAAGGTCATAGACACATGCCTGAACACACAATGTCCCAGTGGCCCACTTTAAATAGTGATAAATGTCTCAGAGCCCATTTTATTCTATAGGAACCCAGCAGTCGGGATGTTGTGCTCCTCAGTTGTGTTTTAATCCTACAGGAATCTGGAGCTGCTAAATATAAAAGCTGCAGCGGTGTACTTTATTCAGAGCAGATGAAATCAGGGCCTGGTCAGGAAAGAGTGGGCCATACACACTGGGCAGGGTGTGGTGCCTCTTACTGTATGTTCAGGCACTGACAGCCAAACTAATAAGGTCAGAGGAGAATGGATTCTAAATATCATCGACGGCACGAGGCAACAGTCAACGCAATTAACGGGCCAGTACAATATAACACCATCTGAATGTTACTCTAAAAAGAAAGGTTACAACAATTCTTTGTCACAATGGGGTCACACCTGGAGCAAAAACCACAGATTTAAATGAACTAGATCACAATGTAGGCCACAGATAATTAGCCCTGAACAAGCTATTTCTGCATCCCGCCGAAGATAATGACCAATGTTTCAAGTCAGACTTCAAGAACAATTGTGCTGGAGATTGACGAGCTGGAAAAATTGATATCAAATGTTTCTTTTGACATGAAAATGCAATTTACATTTTTAAAGTCAGTTCTGAGTTTAACATAAAAAAAATGTCTATCAAAATGATCAAATGTTTAGTTATCTTGCTCTCTCTCTCTCATGCTTACTGTATGTCATCTCAGTAACCATTGTTTAGGACGTAAGCCCTAAAACAGACAGGTCAAACTCAAGGCACAATTATATCCAGCCCACGATAATATGAATATTATCAATAAATGTCAACCCTGTTTGGCCCTTGACGTAGTCCCAGTTTTAAATTTTGGCCCTCTCTGTGATTGAGTTTGACACCCCTTCCCTAAAACATGGATACAACTTATCATGTACAATATGTCATCCTAACCAGAGGCCAAAGTCTCATAATTTACTGCAACAGATGTATGATCCTTGTTCAGCAATAACGGGAACTTTTTTAGCAACTTCCTGATTTGCATACTAAGGTAGGAACCCAACTGTGACTTAATATCTATCAGCCCAAAGTATTTGCACTGCCCAGAATAGCTCCAGAAGAAACTGTACAACCTTCATACATACCGGCTTATTTCTGGGTCCCTGTTAGGTATTATTACTAACCGACGCACTGACTATGAAAAACAAGCGGTGTGTTTTTCACAGCGACTGGATCATAGGAATTGTACAATCCGGAGCTATAGGTGTTGTATGATTATCAAAGCAAGGTCTTTACCTGCAGGGTGAGTTCTTGTGGGGATCAGTCCTTGGCTCCCTCCAGGCAGCATGCTCTTCATCCGCAGGGCCTCCTCTGGATGGTTGAAGCGGAAAAAGACAGATTGCCCAAAACACAGCATGCACCCTGCGAGGAGAGAAGAACGTGCAGGTAAAAAGCTGTCAGTTAGTTAACATCGTCAGAGAGGCTAAGTGTTAACACCACCATACATGCACTGCTACAGAAGATTTAACTAACTGATTGGTACCATCCATAAATGATTGCTGATGCGGTGTTGTTGCTTTTTTTCATATTTAAGCATTTCTAACAATCCGTAACTTCAGCTTTCAAATTCAATGGCTTAACTAATTCAATATGTCTACAGTATAATGGCATGTGCTGTGTGTATACATCCATAATGCTGTCCTTCTTACCAGCATTACATAATCAGGCTGATTTTTCTGTACGATTTGTTTTAGCTTTGAATGTGATGAAACAAGACATTTGGAAGAGTAAAAGCAAGTGGTAGGAAACAGGAATCCTAAAGTGTGACACAGACACTTGTTGTTCATTTGTCCTGTAGTCAACTATAGAATTTGCACAATTACAGGGAGTGTATTGACTGTTTACCTGACATAAATAAACAGACTAGTTGAACTCACGTGTAGTTAACAAGGTAGTGAAATCAACTCCCTCTCCTTCTCCTTTCCCTGCATTTCCGGCTGATAAACTCCCAGAAGTTTTGTTTCCAGTTCTGGGTATTCCACAGAGAGTTTCATATTTATTTCATCCTTCAAAGTGAAGTCAAGGCTCCATATGGCTGCAACATTGTTCCTTATGATATAAATGAAGCAGTTTCCTCCATTCCGGGGTTGATTTAATCAGAATTTCATGACAGGAGTCCTTTTGAATGAAGCACAGCCTGAAGTATTCTTGTTCAGCAGCTGCTGCCTCCACACACACTGGCTGATCACCCCGGCTTCAAATGACATTCTGGTGTAGCTGCTGGCTTGGATCTTATGTAGAGGGGACTGAGGGGGGCGGGACTTTTGTGCCCTTTTTTATGGCAAGTATGCATGTTACTGGAAAGACATGGGACTCTTTTGTTGTTGTGAAAGCTAGACAGTGTCGTGTACACTTTGCCTTCAATGTATTAAATACTCAGCAGACACCAGGTTATGTAGGAGTGTGTAAGCTAACACTGCAGTGCATTTATACTTTTAAGTATAATAAGTAATCTGAATGTGATTTCATAGATAAAGGGCAGTTAAACCAGACTGAGGGTCTATAGCTCATCAGTACACATCAGTACTTTGGGCTGAATGCTAACATCAACATGCTAACAGGCTCACGATGACAATGCTAAAATGCTGATCCTAAGCGTTTGTAATGTTTACTATAATCACCATCTTAGCTTAGCGTGTTATCATGCTAACATTGGCTAATTAGCGCAAAACACAAAGTACGGCTGAGTCTGATGGGAATGTCACTAGTTTTGCTTGTATTTAGTCATAAACCAAAGGAGTGACTGATGACGACACTAGATGAAAGATTACTACAATTCATCATGAGAAGGACCGCATTTTGTGGCAATCCATTCATTAGTTAGATATCATCATCTATCATACAAGGAAAAGTCAGGAGATCACCAAAGTCCTTAGGAATCATCCACTGGGGACCATGAATGTCTTAACCAGACATGTTAATGTCTTAACATTAAGATGTTTCAATGGAAGGTGAACATGTTGCTGGTGGTGCTACATGAAAGGTCAGTGGATCACCAAAGTCATTAGGATCTGTCCTCTGAGCATTGTGAGTATCTGTACAAAATTTCCTGGCAATCCATAAACCGTTGTTGAGGTATGTCATTCTGGAGTGCTGGATTTTGTGGTTTGTTAAACCACTATAAAAAGCTATATAAGTTATTTGATATAACATGCAATAAAACATTTAAAAAAGCAGCTTTAACACCAACACTCATGTTACATCAGTCACATAAGCCTGTGAGAGGGCTACCTTGTGTCAGGCGATAGGGTTTAGTGATGTGAAGGCCATCGACAGAGCACTGGTTTCCACATGGGCTCAAGGTGATGACGCCTGCCTGGTTTTCAATGTAGCAGTGCTGAGCTGCGATGCCTTGGCCCTGCAGAGGGATGTCTGTCGTTCCGCTGCCCAGCGTGGTTCTCCCTGCAACAAGAGAAAACATTTCCTCAGCATCAGTTACAGGAGAGCCGCGTGGACCTGCTATTTGAACACTTCAGTGAAGTATTCTTAGGTTGCAGTTCGAAGTACGGCCGTCATCGCGGGAGGGTCTGGGTCACACGGGTAGAGTCACAAATGCTGTGATTGAATGTTGAAAAACAAGAGGTGTGCTTAGCCTGGCAAACGTAATGCATCTTGTCAAAGGGAATTCATATATGCATCTACTATTTTCTGTGTTGTCATTGTATTATCAGTTGTATTTATATTGCTGTCTGATGGAAAGAGATTTAACTTCAACACTATTCTTTTGTGACATCACAGAGATGGAGCACAAAGAAAATCCCAGAAGACATCCATCTCTGGGGCGCTCCTGTCACACCCTCTCTTCCTCTGTGGTGTCTATGGGCTCAGTGCAAGAAAATCCCAGACAAGGGTGTAATTTGCAACTGTGGCGCAGTATGAGCAACAACAAGATGGTTAGAAGATCAGGTGTCTCAGGGAGTGGATCAGTTTTTGTCAATTCATCACTCAGGACAAGTTGTGCTGCCTACTTATTAAAGAACAAGTGACTTATTTTGGATAATTTGCTTATGGAAGCGTCTATATGTGCTAACAATAACATAGATTACAGATCCTGTAGTCAGTACAGAGATGTCTGGGCTTACAAACTGTTTACCATGTATGTCAAAACCTGTCCTGATCTTTTCAGCTCCTCTTACAGTCACCTTAACAGAGTAAAGGTGCAGCATGATAAGGCAGGACTGCATATTTAACAAGCTGTGAAGGAGGTTTCAAATGTCCTATTCAACAAGGACATAAAGTCTTAAATATCTATAAAATAAGTAGTGCATAACTTAACTAGAGAGAAAATAAATCATTCTAAATGAGTATTAGTTTCTTATTCAATACACCCACCAACTCAGGAAACATACACTCCAGACCTCAGGTGCACGCAGGTGTTTACCTTCCAGCAGTGGTAGCAAGGTGATAGCTGTGCTCAAGCGTCCACTTCCCAAGCTAACCAGGTGGGGGCGCTCTGCCTGGACTTTCAGGGACTTGCCTGTCTCAATCACGTCTAAAGGGGTGCTCTGTCAAAACAAAAACAATTTTAAAAAAAAACCTGATTATATGATCCTAAAACGTTACGTTCTACACACGTCGTAACTCTCAGTGAAGCAAGCATCAATTTTGTACCGAATCTTAAAAGTGAAAACTACATGAATGAGCAGCAAAGAAGAGCTATTAAAATGTTTAATTTAAGAAGTCCAACACATACACTTGACTCAAACTGTACTAGTCTCTCATCCTGAAATCCTCATTTTATACAATTGAATAAGATCTCACATCTTGTATGAGCCTCGAGTACTGGAAGTCTGGACATGGTATAATTTTAATGAAAGATTTAAAATCAGACTTACTTGTTAGAAATAAAGAGGAATGCAACAATTAAAATCCATATCAGAGCAAGTCTTAACATTTAAAAGATGAGAAATTACCATATACTGTAAATACATATGTAAAAAAAAAAGAAGCAGATTTTCCCATTTTTACCACAAGCACTGAAATCTTCCTTTTAAATCCTTAAAACAATCTTAAATTCTTACTTGTAAGACCTGGTGCGTCTGTCTCCCATGTTCCACTTTGTTCCTGCTCACACGCTCCATCTCGTCTGGACTGTCAGAATGATCTGACACATGAAGATCCTGAAGCAAACACACACATACAGAGAGAGAGAGAGAGGGAGAGGGAGAGAGAGGGAGAGGGAGAGCAGGGTATGAATGGGAGCGCTGGGAATACTGCTACTACAGTTGTACTACAATGGGAACAGTGCTTTCCTTAGAAACCTCCTGCCCCACTTATAAGCCCATGTGACCAAACCATTATAGTGGGTAATTGTTTCACTAGAACTGGACAGAGCAAATGATCCGTCAAAAAAACTGGTATTGATTTACGCCTCAATCCAAAAGACATTGCTGATTTTACAATTTCACAACAGCCTGATATTAGTATCATCACGATTGTACTTATGAGGTGTAGCAGAAGGTATGAATGAGCTCTGCAGGTCCCTTACACATCAAGGGTCAGAGCACTGCTTCCTCGGGCCCCCGATGAGTCACTGTGACTCGTATATAGCTCTTACAAACACAAACACGCTCCATGTTTGCAGACAGATGCTGCAGATTATATCCAGCTGTCTGCTCATCAGACGAGAGGGAAACAGAAACCAGACGGACATCAAACAATCACACGCAGACACATAAGCAGCCCAGATGACTCACCGTTTCGTCTACTAAAAGCTGGTCTCCACGTCTCTCACCATCACCCACACCGGTCGCTCGTCCTGGCAACGATCTAGGATCTGCTCAGCATTCCAAGCCAAACTGAATCAGACTAAATGATCTGCTTTGTAGTGTCTACCGTTTCAAATGACTGCATGTTTCTCATGGGGAGATCATATGGGTGAATAGGGTAAAAATATGTTTGCTTTATAGATATCACCATGAAACTTCCCCAGTTGAGTACTTAGATTGGGAAAATATTTATTTTTTGTATTACACGTTTTCTGAAATTGTATGTTTAAATATGCAAATGAAGCTTTATCTTATTAAATATGTGTTCATTTGCACGTTCTTTTTCGGAGCAGAAATCCGAACATTGGATAAAACCAGGTTCAAAATTTCATTTTGTTGACATATTATGGTCAAAGGTTACTTGATCGCAGGGAATTTTGGATATCTCTCCATAAATCATAAATTACTGTCAACACCCATACAAAAAGAATACATTTTTGCCATGTTTTTAGAAATAAAATGTTATATAATCAGGCTATCATATATCATATATATTAGGCATATCAGGCTAAGAATAATAGAGGTGCAAGCCCCTCAGTATAAACCTTTCAAAATATAAATATGAATGAAACAGGAAAGTCTGGTGTATGTAAGTGCTACTGAAGTGGAGATTTCTGGCTCAGAGTCTGACGAAAAAACTCAATATGAGGAAACGGCCTTAAAAGTTATGTACATTTTGACACTACAGGTGAATAGGGTACAATCTTTAACTAATATATCACCATGCAACTTCCCCAGTTGATAACTTACATTAAGACAATTCTTTTTTGTATTACAAGTTTTCTGAAATGTAATGTTTAAATAGGCAACTGAGGCATTATCTAATACTAACTTTTGGTGAAGTTAGGAGAAATCTACAGATGCTAAATTTAGTAAAAAATAAACACCTAAATGGGCCTTTGGTCTTTTCATTAGCCTAAAAAAAGACATGTTTTGGAAGCAAAATAGCCCAAACTCTCAAAAATGACGTTTTTGCCTGTTTTGTCTCGCCTTATTCTGCTTTTTCCTTTAATTTCCCACCAGTCTGTACTCGCAGGAAATGACCACATCAGCCCATTCGCACACCAACCCATGACTGTTGCATCAAAGACAAATGTGTGAGCTCATTGTTGCTCCATGCTGACGTCACTGATCAATTCAAATTCTTAAAAAGAAAATAGCCAAAAACCATCTACAGCTGTTTGCTCCAAGTTTAGCCCTGGCTGAGACAACAAGGCGTTCTATCTGCGTCTGATGTCACTCCAGACGAAGCCGCCGCGTGAAGCCACACATATCTGACAATCACGTCCAGTGTGCGACTCTCAGAGGACCCAGTGACACGGAGAACAGACCGTCCTCTCTGTTCACCGCTGACACTGGACCCCTCACGCCTCTGCTGTCAGCCCACTGGCTGTCAACACTGCTCCTCTTTGAGCCACGCAGTCAGACACAGGACAGGAGAGTGGGCAGGGTAATGTGTCTCTGGCCGTCTGACTCACACACACACACACAAACACACATGTGCGCACGCATGCTCCGGCTCCCACAAGCCTCAGTGATTTAACGTACACACCCAGGCCGGAGAATAGTTTTAGTGCTTGCAAATGCAGGGCCTTCCACTGTAACCTGTGATTATAGGGACTGTTATGCCCTTCAGAGTTGCCATGAGCTTCTGAAAATAGACACCGCCAGCCACACAGTCTGGGCTGCTACTTTTAAAGAGAAATGATTTCTGCTGAGAGTGAACACTGACGAAACAGATTAAATGTGACACTTTAAATGATTCGTAACATATAAGAGTGTCATTTTATAAAGGACGAGGTACAAACAGGCAGGAAACCATTCACAAACAGAACCGTGCTGCAAACACAGCTTACTTCACTGACAGGCATGCAGCTCTTACCATTTCTCTACCTTTACAGAGTCCGGACAACAGCCAGATCCATGAGTTAGTCTGAAGTGTATTAATCCACAGAGCAGTGTCCACATTATTGTTTACGTCTTGCTCCTAGCTTTCTTCATTCACTCACTGAGTTCCTCGGCTATTTCCCACCTCCCAACCCCTTCTCCTCCCCATCCCGGTGCAGAGTTACAGAGGGAGAACTGGCATCGGCACTGCCCTGTAAAACGTGCTATTACATCTCCCTAAAGTACATGTTTCTTGACTTCCTTTCTCTTTTTTTTGGCAGATAAACCCCTTCGACTCCAATTTCAAAACACCCCATATAAAGAGACGTTGGGGTCAAAGTCCAGATCCTCCTCAGAGAGTCCCTGAGGTGTATTCACTCCTACAGGATTTCCCTTGATTGAAAGATCAGATGGACCGCACCAGATGATCAGAGGAGGCTGGAGAACGAACCCCTTCAATGCCATGGGTCTCCTCACCATTGGCTATTGCTTAAGCAGCTGTTAACAGTCTGATCCGGGGAGGAAATACAACGTGGTGTAGGAGTAAGGGGATGGGAAAGATCTTGTGTCCTCTGACTTCCTGCTCCGAGCTCTGTTCCGTTGATGTAACAGATTGTAGAGCGGGTATTTCCATTCTGGAAAACTGTTGAAAAAATGACTCAGCACGGTTGAGTATAATCCGTCCACTGTGCTTGATACAGCAATGATGATGGGATAGAGAAATACTAAGTTCCACAGGAAGCGAGCGAACACGTGTGAGCCATCTTTTCAGGCGTCCCACAGGAACGATTTGGCCCTTACAGACACAGAGAGGGAGAGTGGGAGAAAGACTCCACTATTGATCTCTCAAGGCTTTTCCCATGGTCGGGGGAGAGGAGATGGAGGAAATGAAGGAGATGATGAGTCACTAAGGAGAATAAAAACAAACAAACAGAGGCAGCTAAGTAACCAGATGGACTTTGGAGCAAAAGTCTGATGTTCTGAACCAGTCAGTGATGATGTGGAGGCCACAGCTGAGGGGATGAAAAGCTGCTGAATGTCCTTTAAATGGGGATTTTAAATGTAGATTAGTCAATCTAGCTACAGCCAATACGGCAGCAGAGGAAAGGGATCATCTAAAGCAATGTCAACACCTAGTGTTCACACCAATATCTAGTTTACAAGTGTACAATCAAGCCAATTGATAATTGTTATGTTGCGTCACCTCTTATCTTACTAATTGAAACTAGGGCTGTCACATTTATCATGATTATCGTGGGCAAAATAATTCACAATAACTAAATTTGAGTCAAAAGTCCAATTGATTTTTAACTTTGGTTATTGTGCATTTTGTCTTTTTTTTTTTGGCAAATTAATGACACTTCAAATATAAGTGTAGGGGGGTGGAGAGAGAGTCTGTAACCACACATGTACACAAGTGTACAAAAAGAACAATTTCACTAATGGATAGTGAAGAGGCAACCAGGCGAACTAAAAAGCGAGAACAGAAAGAAACGGAAATGATTTAAGAGGCACTGGATTACCTACATGTTGCTGTCATATGTGTACTTATTATTAACATGTCAATATTTTATTTTTAAATGCCATGTTTTTTTTGTCAATTCTGGTATATTGAGACACCCCTAATGCATTAGCACGACATTAAAGTAAAGTATAAGGGTGTCATGTAGCATTATTATAAAGAGTTGACACATAGCTGACACATTTTTATAGCAAAAAGTCTTGTGGTGTGAAAGAATGTATTCAACCATTGTGGCTGAGAAAAGAAGGTTTTTATTTAGGAGTTTAATCACATTGGCCTGTACGGAGTAACTGATAACTAAATCACGCAAAAATGATCCAGATGGATTAATGATAACGTATCAATATGTTATTCCCATAAATGTTCATTTCTGTTTTCCTTCTTATCTTGATTGCTAGCCAACGCGATGACTTTATGCAACTCTTTATTTTCCCTGAGGTCTTGGTTGTAACCCTGAGCTGACTGTAGAGATGCCTCACCATTCAAACAGTTTAAGAGCGGTGTGGGAGGATGAAAGATTCACCACTATTAGAAGATTTGCCAACTGCAGTGTCAGCGTGTGTACTTCACTGATCGCAACCGGTGTGAGGATTCCTTCCAGTTCTTAAATCGTGTGTCTGGTCGGAGGTTCAGGTTGTACACTTCGTGTGCCCTGTAGATACACGCTGCTTTATACTGTCTAACGTTGTGGAGCGGGTGTGTGTAGATCTCTGCAGGATGCCCGGACATGACGGCAGACAGGTGGAAGCATGCTCAAGATCCTTGGGCAGGATACAATCAGAAAGGTAGAGGCATCTGACATTTCATGAAGCTGAAGAATGCGTGAAAGCCTGATGAGAAACAGCTTTCGCCTTTCATCTCGCAATAATTCAAGTAACAGGGACTTCCTTGCCCTGAACTCAGTCGGCACTTCCTCTCATCAGCGCACTGATCCTGCCTCTTCTGCTAAGATTAATAAGCCAAAACATGACCTTTGCCCTGACCTTGACCCGAAACTGAGCTGCTGCATGTGAGACTCAAATGAGGACAAGAAAGACCCTCATCTTGAGGGAGGATTGTGAGGAAAGACTGATTTACAGATGAGTTATACAGATTATCATCATCTGGAGAAAAAAAAAGACCCAGATAGTTCACTATATGCCATCTCATTTTTTGCAACATTGTCAGAAAAGTCCGTTATGCAGCCAAAACATTACAATGTGTACACGTGAAAGCCAACTATATCTTCTTATTTCATACAACACACACTTTCTCATATATCGCCACAATCATCACTAAGCACAGAAAGTACCAACTCACGTCAAGTGATCAGACATATGCTACGCTGACCCCAGACGAACCAGAGTAAATAAAAAAGAACAACAGGAAACTGCTTATATTCCTGAGACCTTGCTTTCCTCTTTCCTTCGTAACATCTGTCCACTTGTCTCCCATAACATATCAACACATCAAGACAATGCAAATAAGAAAAGTGAGGCGCACATATAATCTACATGCAAAAACAGGTTGTGATTATAAAGTGAAGTTTACCTGTTGTCCCCTGATATGTAAAAATGCATCACATTGGAAGGTTTTTAGCACTTTAAAGTCAAAAAACATACTCACTCAGACTCATGTACACCTCACACTCCTGTCGGGTGAAATACTGCATCAGCCTGTAATTCCGCCAAAGTATATTACTGGACGCGTGAGCCCTGAAGGCATCCAGATCTCACACACACACACACACACACACACACACATAAAAGTGACCATTCACAGAGAAGGCTGGGTTTAGCTCCTACACTCTCTCTCTTTCTGAAACCAGATGACTTCCACCTGCTCTGTAATGTTGAAGTTATAAATGGGCACGCAAGTGAATATAAGAAGTTAACAGAAATGATAATGAAAGTATGTAAACACTCTCTCTCACACAGTGTACAATGAGGGAGAGGTAACGGGGTCGTATCAGGCTGAGAGTGTAAACTGCCACAATAGCCCCATTATCTCTTTTTCTCCCCCACTTGCTCTGTCTCTCATTGCCATACACACACACACACACACACACACACACTTTTTTGTTTCTCATTACCAGAGCTGGCTGGGAACATCTTCTTGTCTGTGGGATGATTCAGTCCAAAGATTAAAAACACAAGAGACTCATCTTCCCAAGTCTTCCTGAGAAAAGTCTCCCAGTTCTCTCCTCGAGGATGGAAATATGCCGTCAGTTCTTCACTGCTGTTGGGACAGTTTCAAAGTGAAACATTCAGTGCATCCACATACATCTTTCTGCCGGGTCCACCCCTCTGTCCGGCCCTTTTTCTCTCCCCACTTATCATTCCTTTTCCCCACTCATTTGAAGCTAACATTGCTCTGTGATTCCCACAAGGCACATTTGTTGTTTTCTCAAACTATACATAGTAAAAACCTTCCCTTCAGTATCCCTGAACTAGCTTTAGGTAATACTTTCTTCTTTTTTTTTTGTTCCATTCATTATTCCTACCAAGCTGTAATTAACAAAACATGGAAAAAGTGTCAGGATGACATCACTTCAAACTCATGAAGGGTTAAATTGCATTTGTTTGCCCCTTGAGAGAAGCCCGAGTGACAGACTTTCCCTCAAGTCAACAATTTCTGTCACTTTACAGCTCCACTTCAAGCATTAAATTACATAACTACTGTAAAACCTCAGAAAAAGCAGAGGAAAACCGAAAAGAAAAACTGAGTTTCACTGTTGACACAGTGCCAACCAGGAAATTATAGTTATCACAGCCAGTGTACATTTAAGGGTTTTTCCTCACAGGCTGGAATTTTTAGCCCGGCTGTCGGTGTTGGACACGTTGTCATGGCCTGAGTAATTGGTTCAGCCTGTCCTGGGCTCAGTTCAAACCTGATGCGTCATGCTGCTTTTGCCACTAATAAAACAGTCGAAGCAGACAGAAATATCTACAGCCTCTCCTCCTGCGGAACAGTTATGGGTGATTTTTTTTTTTTTAACTGCACATGTCTGAGATGTAATGAGAAAAACAAGTAATCTCCGCCACAAATGACACAAAAATAACTGCTTCTCTAAACAAACGAATCCCACACGTAGAATTAGTACGTATGACTGTTGAAAGGATCGATGGATCCTCAAGATCAAATATTTTTACTATTTTAATGTCACTGCTGATGACTCTTGAGTCTTTCATTTCCAGCAGGGAACATTTTCATCAATCTGGTATTATGGTGAGAGTCCATGTGGTGTATATTCGTTGGAACAATACGTGCAGTGGGCTGTCTTCAGTTGTTAATAAATGGAAACACACATGGACATAAACACATGTCACATCCCTCAGATTTTCACACATGAAACAATTGACCCCTGGTGGCAAAGTCAGTGAAGTGCACCCCCACTATCACGATCACCATGACTGTGCTGACATGTCTGATTAGGCTAACTGCATCAGTTGCATTTGCAGCTCTTGGCTGTGTTTGTAGTCCACAGTCACTGTGTAGCTGTCGGGAAAGGTGTCAGAAGCCATTTGTTTCTTTTATGCAACCTGGTGACATGGAGTTTGTACGGTGGAGATTGTTCTTTCAGTGTAGGTTTTATTTGGCCAGCTGAGGGTTTGGGTGGGTCTGCACTTATCCTTGTGTACTTACATCACACTCTTTCAGACTGGACTACATATTCTAAACATGTCTGCAACACTACTTCACATGGTATATTATGAGAGCCGTCAGTTACGGTTTTATAAAGAATGTGGCAATTGGTAATCTTAATACACTACGAAAAATGGCTCACGTGACGTACTGGAACTTTATCCAAATGCTTGTCTGGGCTGATGGCTTTTGTCTCATGTAACAGAACGATTCTCGCTTTAATTATTACCTTCCATCCCATCTCCTATACATTTGGAGTTTATAATTAGAGCGCATCATTGAGGTTTGAACGGTATGCCAGCTGCACTGGAGCCACATGTACTTGATCAGATGCCACTGTGCTCATTTTTGGGAACCAGCTGCAACTGTTTGTTACTTCGTATGTAAACAAGGAAACACCTGGAGTTGTAAACAGAAATAACCGTTACTGTGTTGAGCGGGCTTTAACTGCACGGATGCACACGCGCCCTATTTAGGCCACTTTCACCTGAAGACAACCGTTTTAACGAATACAATCCCACAGACTACAGTTTCAAACAGACTTACCCTGAATCTAAAAAAAGGGCTTTATGTTTTGTTGTCAACATACATGCAGTTGTCAAGTTTCTCTTTACTTAAGGTACTCTTAACTACAACTAATGCAGTGTAATATGACTGTGCTGAGTAAATCCTACCTTAATAAAAGGGCCATGTTCAGGTCTTATTGAATTCATGTTAGGCAGAGATTCAATATGTTGGTCCTTCTGGAGGCTGTGGTGGCAGCTTCCCAAGTTCAGCTGTGATGGACACTGTACCACTGCACCACAGCCTCGAATGACCATAAATCAAACCCCAGTTTCAACAAAAACTGAACATTAGGTGCATGTTGATGGTATGATACTGTATGACTGTACTGAATTAGTTTTAGCTCGGTGTGTTTAGTGAACCGGATACGGTCTCCATCAGGGTCTATTATCATTTCAACTGCAATGTGATGAATGCCATGCACTCCAGAACATGTTCATTTTCTTTTTAATGACTTAACTGAGGAACTTGCACAAAAGGTACATGGTCATGCTAGAAACAACCAGATGAACAGCAAGCTGGTGGTCGTCTCACGGGTTTCAGCAACGTTACAAGAACCCACAGTGCATGTTAGTCAGTGGGGGGTTGAGACTTTCCCTAGACCTGCTAAACGAGTTGCACTTGTATAAGAGTAACCTCGTTATTCCACGAGCCGAAAGACTCGCGGTAAAACGAAGGAAACGAAGAAACTGGTGAATGCTGACGTTTCATTAACTCACCGGCTAATGGTTAGCAAACTTTGTTCACAGAACTAGCAAGTAGCTTCAGTTGGCCTGACGTTCACTCAACAAATGGTGCGGACCACTTTTACAAAACAAAAGCTTTTATTAAATAAAGAATGCGAAAGTGGAACAAGCGAGGACAATTGCGCTTTCTGTGAGGAGTGGGTGGCCCTTAAAAGGGCCTTTGGGGGGAAAGTTATTAGCAGCAAGCTAATACTCCTGAGACTGAGACGAGGCCTTCTTTCCCGCCTTGCCGGAGCTCGGTGCCGACTGGCCGGTCTTCTTGGGCAGCAGGACGGCCTGGATGTTGGGCAGGACGCCGCCCTGGGCGATGGTCACACCGCCGAGCAGCTTGTTGAGCTCCTCGTCGTTGCGGACAGCCAGCTGCAGGTGCCGGGGGATGATGCGGGTCTTCTTGTTGTCTCTGGCGGCGTTGCCAGCCAACTCCAGGATCTCAGCGGTGAGGTACTCCAGGACAGCGGCCAGGTACACCGGGGCTCCGGCACCGACTCTCTCAGCATAGTTACCCTTGCGGAGGAGACGGTGGACACGGCCCACGGGGAACTGCAGACCGGCACGGGAGCTGCGGGTCTTTGCCTTGGCGCGGGTCTTTGCTCCGGTTTTTCCTCTTCCAGACATTGCCGGTTGTCGAGTTTATCTTCCAAATCGAAACACTACAAACGTAGATCAGCTAATGTAGTGGAAGAAATCCACACAACCTGGATATAAACCCCCAGTGTTGTCCCGCCCTAAGACGTGATTGGCTTTTGGGATGAAAATAGTCAAGTATGATTGGCTTTCAGAGGTCAGAGGGGACAGGAAGTCGGTGACTATTGGTCATTCTTCTCTGGTCTCAAACCAATCAAGATGGGCCCTACAGCAGAAGCTAAGGCGATTGGCTGTTGTTTTCTCGGCTTGTTGTGATTGGGTCATATGTAAGGACGTGGATAAACAAGACCAATCAAGTATCTTCCCTCCAGCTTCAAGTTATTTGGCGCTTTTCTGAATGGTGCAGTAAAAGTAAAGCACATGTCATGCAGGAACAGTGGTGGTATATTATCTCGCCTGTGAGAATAATGAAACCCCATGAGCAGATATACAATTAACAACAGGAACTTGTTTTAAGACAATTTAGGCTCATTTAAACCTTAGTAAAGTCAGCTCTACACAGGCACATTCTGTATTTACTCTATAAAACAAATGGCCTTAAGATGAAAGCTGTATGTTACCTCCTAAAAAAATACATAAAATAGCCACAAGTAATCTAGTGATGCTCCAAAAATAATTTATTTGCAATAAATTAAACATTTCAAATATAACCACACAAATCATACATATCTTAAATTTTGCAGCCGCTTGCTGTTAAACATTCCAGCCATATATAATCTGCCTTTAGACAATAAAGTAGCTTTGTTCATTTCTTCAGCATTCGGAATTGGTTATCGTTTTGTAAAGCACTTGGTCCATTTGACAGCAGTGGCTTGACATCTGTGATCCCCTTTAATAGCCATCCTTTTATTGTTGCAAATAACCCTGAACATGTTATTAAAATAATTTGATTTGGTTGTTCTGAAGTCCCATAATCAATGCAGCCAGTTAAAATATTTTGGTTTTGCTCTGACAAAACACAAATGGCCAAAAATATATTTACATTTTTACATACTGGTTGTGTTTGGCTTTGAAGGGTGCAGCAGGTTTCTTCATATCTCTAACTTCTAGTAGAATTTTCTAGCCCTGAGTATGTCCACTCCCCCAGTCAGTTTGTCCTAAACCTTGACAATTTTGTTGCTCGCAATTCCTCAGCAGAGCATCTCTGAAACCTTCCCAGATACCTCACAATTCTTTTTTTTTTCCAATCCAAACTGCAGAACTGTTGCAGTATAGGGAGACTTACATTTATTTAAAAAAAAACAAAAACACATTATGATATTTGAATTTATAATACAGAATAGGTTTTGCTATGTTTAGTTTATGATTATAAGCTAATCACATATCAGCATTTCCTGCAAACAATTATGCCTGCAACCCATGCGAGGCATTTCGCTCATTGCATTATACGCAGTCTTGGTGCACAGTAATGATAGTTATTGCAATAATGACATGTCCACATGAGCACCAACTGAAGTCTCTATAATGTGTGTAGATGTACTTTTGACTTAATTGGACCCAACAGGAGCCACAAGGAGTGCAAGACCTGATTATGTTTTTTTTTACTGACAGAAAAAAGTAAATCTTATTGCCCAGCTCAAGTCTGCTAGAGATCCTGGCTGGGTGTAGTTTCAAAAGCAAACTGAAATACATTATGTGCGTTATATTCCACAGAAAGTACCTTTTTATAAAATGAAAAAGTACAATAAATATGTTACCTTTTCTTATAAGATACAACATCAAACAACATATTTTGCAATTATGAATGGATTTGCTAGATTAAAACTGATTTTTGTTATCTTACTTGAACTATGTGTTTAAAATTACATTTACTTGGAAAAACACAGCAATGGCTTTATTTTACAGTGTAATGTAATGTTTTTTTTTTTTGTTTTTTTTTTGGGGGGTGTGTAAAATAAATAGCACTTGTTTCATTAGAACCACATAATAATAAATTAACGTTATATGTCCTAGGAATTTTACATGTGCTGTTTAAAAACAGTCCAAAGTGCAAACAAATGCATCATACCGGCATTATATATCATCAAATAGTTTGAGAGCATTTCCACCATCGGGTCACAATCAAATATTCCCGCTATAGTTTGCGTTCAAACAGGGCGCAAGACATTTCAGTGTGACTATTACCTTCTCCTCACCGAGCAGCAGATTTCTCATCGAAAGAAATAGATTTCATCATCCCATTTAAAGTTCGGTGATGTGATTAAACATGACTCCTGTCCTGAAGGTGCAATCCTTCCTCTCCAGAGGAAAGTGCTCCCAGAGGTATCCTCCTTTCAAGACGTACAGGTGACAACAGGGTGTTCAGCCTGACAAAGACTGGACTCTTGCAAAGTTTAGTGGTTCTCCTGACAGTAAAACAACGCTTAAGTCAGGTTGAGCCACGTCCTACCCTGACAATGGTTATCAGTTATCCAGCGAGCTCGCTCCTCCGTTGGTAGTTTTGCCTTTTGATTTGCCCGATGAGCGGAAAGAGAAGCGTTTGATGAGACGCCGGGAGAAGCTGCCAGACTTTTTACGGTTGATAGCTGTGGTGGCAGCAAAGTTATTGCCCATGTTGGAGATGTCTTCGTGGGATTGGCTGAGGCAGGACTCCTTCTCTCGATGTCTTCTGCGGAAGAACAGCTTCGTCCCACTCTGTAGAAAGCCCACTAGAGGAAGCAGACAGAATGCATCACTGTATTTAATACATAACTAAAGTATCGGGACCTTGTCGAAAAACACTAGCCAATCACGCAGCTACTAGTTTTATGAATGAATTCACTGATTTGAATGAGATATCTCCCTTATCAAAATGATTCTGATTTGGGTTTATGCTGCAGCACGGCCTCCAGAGGGCAGCAGAGTCTGTCATGTTATATGGCCTGTAAATCTGACATTGCTCAATTGGAAGTTTTGATGTTACATAAGGCTATAAAAGATTTGTTTGCATGTGAAATAAACTGTACAGTTTAATAGAACATCAGTGAGTTATGAAAATAAAAAATAACATAGACTATTAGAATTAAAATCTATTTAATTGATGCTTTGATGACCAGAGAAGTGGCAGCATGCGGTCAAACAATTTGCAAAAACAACATTTGAATAGCTGAATATTGTGTTTGCACTTCACATAAGACATTACTCAACAATGTTGGTGGAAACTGAACCTCTGATGATTTTAATCGCACAGACAAAAGCAGCAAACTATGACGACTGCGTTACCTTTATGGTCCTTGAGGCTGCAGGTTTCCAAGGCACCAGTGGAACCAGTATCTGATTCCACATCGTCCACAGAGGGACGCTCCGACACGTCGGAGGGTGTGGTTTCATCTGGGTCCAGGTGGTGCCCCGCCCCGTAATGGTTGCCGTGCATGGCTGCGTCCATGGATGCAGCGTAGCCGCTCGATAACGCACAGTCATCGTCTGAGAGGGGAACCTGCTGAGTGTAAGATAGTAAATCAAATGATGCAAATGATGCCCTTTTATAAATGTTAGCATTTGTGGGATACGAGTGTCTCACGGCTTATTGGAATTACAACTTAAAACAGTGCTTAAGATGATTCCTTAAAATATATTATTCAACATTCTCACACTTTCAACATCATGACACTTGCACATTCCAGTGAATTGTGCGCCAAGTGTAGCCTCTTGCACTGAATATATTGCTGCAGTCTTTCAGGCAAAAATCAGGTCAGAGGACTCTAATTCCCCTATAATGTGAACCAATGGGGGGGCTGTGACTGTGGGCTAAATTTAGATCAAACTCATTTTGCCTGGCTAAATGTCATTGTGTTTCAGATTCCTTCAAATGAGGTAATGTAGACTTTTGTATCGGCTCATCTAATCCGAAAAACAATCTAAAAACAATACCCAGTTAAAATATTATTTTCATTTACAAAGACAGCTGTGCAGGTAACTGACGTGCACAAAAAAACCCCACAAAAAAACAATTGCGTTAAAATAAATATACTATGCTGTGTGTCTAAAAAGTAGAGATGAATGGTGTTTTACCACAAATTCAACAAGCCACTACAGTTGACACAGTTTCCATAGTCTGACCTTTGACACTCCCGAGATGATCAGCGTGCTCCTCTTTGTTGGCGTCTTCCGTGCTACTTTGGAGGCGGACTCCGTCAGCTGCCGAATGGCCGTCTCTGCAACAGGATCCAGGCCATTAGAGAGGCGGCTGCTCTCTGAGCAACAAAAACACACATATGTAAATCAGCTCTTTACTCCTAAAATGCGATATCGAGTTCTTCAAAAAGGTGCAAATTATTGCATGGATTTTTGTTTCAGTTCACGTCAAGTTGAAAATGTATCGTTTTTCTCAGAAATAAACACAAAAACCCTATTGTATCAAACTAAGAAGAACATTATTTTAATGTCTAAGAGAAATCATATATATAAAGTTAAAGTTATTAAGCATTATCTATCATGGTTATCAGACTTGTTTGCTCTGTGCTTTGTATGAGCAAGGTCTCTGTTGAAAAACTACATTAAGGTTTTTGAACAGGAGCACCTACACCTGCATGATGTGACTGTGAAGTGCATTCCTTCTCATCTCGTGTTACACTGCAGCTTGCTGCTTATCCTACTTTGCATTTGCTATGTAAAACAACGTCTGGCCTTTCAGTCTCAAACTCACTGCTGAGGTTGGGGCTCGTGCTGCTTCTGCCATCTGTCAGGATGGTGGGCTTCTTCTCCGTCACCTCCACTTTGGACGGCGAACGCAAAGGCGAATCACCTGAAAGGCATCGCAAAACTATTTTATTTCACTGCTAATATTATCTCAACATCCTTTTATATCTTGTTGTACAAATACCCCCGTACAATGCAATCTACCTGGACTGCGGTCCAGTTTCAGTCGAGACTGGACAGTGGTGACAGTGGTGACGATGGTTCCATCCGGCATGATGGTTCGGTCCACGTCAACTTTCTTGCTGGGGGTGATGGAGGAACGAAGTGGCAGAGCATTGTGGGCGCTGCGGGGCTCCTCTGTTTCCACATACAGCAGCTGTAACGGTAAAAAAGAAAAGAAAAAAACCTTCACTTAGCTAATAAAGCGTGTAGTGCCCTCTTTATTAAAGAGGTGGACACTTTATCTAAACTGACATATGGACAGGCAGGGAACATTTCAGGTGACTCGTCGGGGAGGTGCAGAACAAATATAAAAGCAGATGTTTATGTTTTCTTTGACGAAATATGCAGAATTCACAAGGGGGAAAAAAAAAGCAACAAGTATGCTGGTGAAAAGGCCGTAAGAGATGTGAGACAGCACTCACGGGCATGACAATGGACCATGTATCAGCCGTTATACAACACTCCCTCTCCCTTTGTGGTGAATCCTTTTTTCATCCCAGCTTGCTTGATGTTAGATACTAAAGTGTGATGTAACTGTACACTTCAAAGCCGGAGGATGGTTTTGAAAGGGCTTTCCATAATTTAGACAGAAATGCGCTACATCTTGTCGCTCACCTCCGCTGTGATGGTAGCGTTTGGTGCCAAGCCGTGCCCGGGGCTTATTGACAGTGTATGTTGTCCGGTGGGAACTTTGTGTCGGAGGTCCAAGGGGATGGAGGCGTGGCCGGGCAGGAATTCTGTGCAGATTTAAAACAGAAAAGAAAATCTTACCATATTTGTACTTACAGGAGGAGAGCTGTTCCTCCACTTTAGTTCTGAGGCCACAATGGGAGCATCTCCTCACATTTAATACATTCTAGAAAACGCTAACCATAACAGAGAGCCTGCCAACAGTGCTTTTTAGGCATCGATGATTTTGCTTAAGCAGTCTAAACATTCCTGCTGATCAGGTTTCTGAGCAGCAGCCAACACTAAATTGCTATCGTGCAATTCCTTACGTTCCCTTTTGCCGTTCCGCTCCAGAAGTCTTACTCTCAGCTCTTTGGTCTCTAGGCCCAGCTCCCTTAGACACACAGGAAACAAAAGTGTTAGATTTCAAGTGAAACCCCACTATGCAAAATTACATTCATTGGAGCAATGTCACTTAAAGCCTCCAAATCTTAAATAATGTTCTGTGACATTAATATTGCTCCCTATATCAGCAACAGTCAAAGTCATTATTTATTACATTTATAAATGAAACAAATCTGCTCTATCGTGTGTGGGTGTGGTTTGATCAGATCTGATTGACAGTGACGGTAACAGCCCACAAACTGTAAATCAGATTCTGATTCAAAGGTTGCTAAATCCTGATCGGTGCAGAGAATATTGTGACATCGCCTACTTCAATTCAGCAATAAGAGCAGAGAGTTAAACCATACAGACATCTCTCGTGTGACATAACCAAAACGGTTCTAGCTGATCGAGGAGAATACATAACCAGGGCCTTTACTGTTGGCATGAATGTACACACTCATGACACATTAACAGCAGTTTTTGACGTCGCAGCAGCCATCTTACAGAGCGATTTCTTCACTCCATTCCAGCGGGGCGTTGGAGTTGCCGGGCACAGACAGGAAGCGGGTTGTCCTCTCTGTGGGGGGGTGGTCCAGGTTCAGGACACAGCACAGCTCCCCTGATCTAGACCATTGACCTGTATGCATGAAGCGAGACAGTGAGCGTCGGCAATCTGCAGGAAGCCAGGCGGAAATGATCTGACGCTGAGGGAAAATATCTGACCTTTACTTAAGGTCGCCCTGAGCTGCCGGAGCAGTAGTCGTCTCACCAAGACACTCTGGGGAGCAGAGTTCACTCCCACTGATAGATGGTCCATGGGGGCCTGGGAGCGTGCAGAAAAGAGGGTGCAGAGCAAAGGATCTATCATCCTGCATCCAGTCATAGCAGTGTATTGATTTCGGGAAAACAGGTCCTCGTTAGTTTGTCTTATTGCTGCAAAGAAAGAGAAATGCACATATTTCTCACCAAAGGACTGGAGGCACAAGTCTTGAGGTTGAGGACCATGGCTGGCTGAGCACTGAACAGAGTGTCCTCTATCAGTCCCTTAATCGTGTCCAGGTCTGCGCCACCTTCAGTGCCCTGAAAAGACAAAGAAGCAGCAGATTACTCTCTGACGATGAACCAAAATGTGTTGCAGCAGGGGAGGTCAACAAACTCAACTATGAACAAAAACTAGGGCTTTTAATAAATGTCCATGTTTGATATTATCTTACTTGTAATAAAATCCAAGCAGAAAAAATAGCTTGTTTACTGTTGCATTAATCTGAAAAGTTTAGTTTGTTCAAAAGGCAAGTTTGGGGGATTTAACCAATCCCAATATTCCATACTTACATTTTGGCTTGACTACATCATTTATACTTTCATATTCTTGTTTTCAGATTCAGTGGGTATTCACTGAGAGCTATGCTATTTATTGCCCTCAATATATATATTTTTTTCTGGCATAAATGCCATTTATATAACCACAACAGCAAACAAAATTCAAAATACTTATTTAGGTTGATGACGTCGTAAAATGTGACGACAGGTATTCACAGCTTAATTTGAAAAACTCAGCAGAAGCTATGAATCTAAAAGAAAAGACATTCTGTACAGTAGTTTTTTCCTTGCTTTACTGACTTTGTTGCTGTCTCAGACACATGGCATCAAATGGCATGCACGATTATGTAACGATATTTGAGGACGGCATTTCCCTCATGGCGAGTTTAATTGGGTGGAGAGTGACTCACATGCAAAACATCACATGCTAAATGAGATTTATGAAGATAATTTGAAAGAAAGAATGAGCAAAATCTCAGAAAAAGAAAGCGTGAGCATAATGTGTTTCCTTTTGTGAATGTAGGTTCAGAAACGAGGCCTCTGCTGACTGCATGATGCACACACACCATATTGATCAGTGTCAGATGTTCTCACCTGTCTCTGCAGCCGGCATGGAGACACGTTCAGAGTAAATGATGGCTGTTTGGTAAGCGTCCAGGACATCAGCAGACCCTCGTCCTCCACCTCCTCCAGACACGCCACCACCTGATGGAGACAGACAGGGGGAGCAAGGTTGAAAAACACATTACATATAGATGCAGACAGCACGTCAACCCGCATGATTTTATGATAGATTATGAGTGTAATATAGTAACGATTCTACACGTGGTATTTTCTCGTTACTAAATTTTACCACAATACAACATTTTGATAATTTAGTACAAACAAGGCCCATTTTCAGGGCTGGGTATCTGTACCTTTAAGGAATAGACCAAAATAATCCAGTACCAAGTAGCATCGAAATTTGTATAGTTTTGCTTGCAGCCAATCACCGCAAGCGTTTTTAGATTTAATGGGATTTGTGATTGGCCCGCTGCCGCATCAGCCACAACCCATACAGTCTGTGGTGTAGTGGAGTCCAGCTCGGTATAAATAAATATCTTAATAATTTGAACACTTTCAAAATGTATTTGTGTAAAAATTATTTGGATGGGGAGGAATGGTCGTGGCATTTTATTTAAGTGAAAGCTTCCATTCACGTGATGGGTATCTAATACATTGGAAAAAAGTTTATCAAATAAAAGGACTCTATTTGGGGTCAGTATTACTTTAAGTGTAACGTAACCCAGCCCTACTCTTCCTAGAGGATTGTCAGCCTCTGCGAGCTTCTAAAATACACCAGCTAACATTTGGAATTAGAGAACATGTGGAGGACACTTTATTCTGGTGCAAAAATAAGTTTCCCATTATGCTAGATGGTGAAAAGAGTGACGTGCAGTTGGAAAATCACTTCCAACATAATTATCCTCTTAAAGAAAGAGAGAAAACAAACGTCACTGACGCAGGAAGCAACAGGATTTATGGGAAATGGGTTCTTACTGTGGGTTTGATAAATACTTGTATTATAGAAATTAGACCGCATGGTATTATCGCGTAAGATGGCTTTGTCCATGACATCTGCAATGTTCGAAAAAGCCCAAAGAAATATATTACGAGTGCGTCCAGCATCTTGGGCAATTTGGTTTGTCTGGAGCACAGCAAGAAATAACGTCTGTATGGCTTTGATTTCTTCTTCCTTTAATTTCTGGCACACGAGAAGTGCATCGCTAACTCCCGCCGGGTTAAGAACAACAACGCATTTGGACTTTGCAAATGATGTTTATGTTTATTTGCATATATAGAGCGGGGAAGTGAGATCTGATCACAATTGGTCTCGAGACGCATGTAGAGACGCATTCTAATGTCAGGTGTGAACTGACATTAGGGCTGTCCATGTGTGACCGATCACACGTGGTGTAAACAGGGCCTAACACCCCTTTAATGACAATAAGGGCAGGATTACATGCAATTCTTTATATTTGAATAACAATGCAAATGAAGCTCGGGGGATTCTCATTTGTTTAAGAGGCCTGCCCTCAAATGTGCAAATTGAAAAAATAATCCAGGTGGTGTGCTTTTGTACCTTTGCCACCATAGGTGCTATAGTGATCTGATAGGTGTCCATGGAAACGGCAGCGTGTGACTGCTGGGTGACCGTTACAGGAAGCGTCACTGTGTCCACCCAACATTTACAGTGTAAAACCTGTAAAAAAAAAGAAAAAGAAGAGGAGGTTGACAAAGGGCACAACTGAAATAGGAGAAAACGTTCATGTATTGACAGAGAAAGTTGGTCCAGCATGTTTGTCATGTATTGCCCCAATTAAAATATACTGGGTCAACGGGTAAAGACTACGTACCATCCGGTGTGCCGATTGGTCAGTGCAGGTCACACTATCTATTGCAGAGGCTGCAGCTAACTGTAGGCTGCTGTCAAAAGTGATCTGGATAGAGCTCTGGGAGAGACAGAGGAAGAGAACAAATGTCCTAAATATTACATAAGAGAAAGAGGAGAGACACTTGGGGATGACACAAAAAGATTTCGTTCTGCCGCGATAAAGCCTTTAATGCAGCTGGTTCGCAGTTAGTCACAGTCCTTACAGATCTTTAGTCAATTACTAAACGAAATCGCTGCTGTGTCATTTGAACTAAAATGCAAATTAACTGGGGCATTTCTTGAATTTTAAGCACGTTTGGTATCAGACGCCTAGGGTTCATCGATCTTTGCTCAAAGTGATTGAACTCGCATAAAGTACTGATTACTTTCACATGCTAAGCACACAATGCAATCCTCAAAAAACAACATTGCTGTTTGCGCGCTTCCCTACTACAGCAGTCTCACAATATTTCCAGAAACAAAACAGTGTCAAGATTTATTAATAAGCGATTCTTTTCTCATGCCAACGTTTCACCATTACAAGGTGACACTGTTCAGTCTGATGCATGGAATTGAGATGAATCAATAAACACACTCCTGTAAGGTGCCATAATGTGTACGCCAACAGACAGGAGGCTTTTGTATTTATTCACCATGCGTAGCAAATCACAACTGTGCTTCAAGCTCTGTGGATTTGTGCACTCGGATGAACAGTGCCTGAAGATACTGGCAAACAAATGACAACATATGTTTGACCAAAGGGTGGCAATGACTACATTCAAATTCTTCTTCCGTTATAAGGCAGAAGCTGTGGATTCCCCCTCTCAGCCTCACAACTGCGTCCGTTATCAAGACAGCTTCAGTCAATGCTTAGTCACGCTTACATAAATACAAGAGACACCCCTCACAAAAGGAGTTAGTATCTCTGATGTAAGAAAAGATTCACCAAAAGCGTGGCAACACCAGTGACCTACTATCACTGTGTGTGTGTGTCAGAGAATCTGTTTCAATGGTTGTTTTCAAAGCTTTAAATGGCTCAGGAGACGCAAGTGAGAAAAAACAAACCTCTTATTGTCAGGGCATATGTTTCTCTATGTCTAAGTCCAATCACTATCAAACGCAACAGTGGAGGCAGGGCAGAGGTGGGTGGATGATATAACAATGTCTGTGATGTGTGTGTGTGTGTGTGTGTGTGTGTGTGTGTGTGTGTGTGTGTCAGCGTTCCAGCCAGAAGGGCACGAAGCCAAGTGCGATGCTGTAAGCTGACGTAGTTTCCCTGCACCAACACGGCAGCCACATGACTTGAGCGTACAACCGGCTGTGTTTACTTCGGTTGGCTGGAGCCTTTAAAACTGCTCAGTCACCCAACCATTCATTACATACAAAGTGCAGAACGAATATGATGAGATGCGTTTCGGATCGAGTGGAGTTTGATAAACCATTCATCACAAGGCTCTGATTGTGTGACTCTCAGATGTGCATTACTAAAGGTCTATGTCACTGTATTCGAACCCCACTGGCATCTTTGCAATGAGGCAAATTGGAGTCGGTTTTTTGAGACACCCACATTCTGCAATAATGAGCATGAGGAGCGCAAAATAGTGTGACATTTTTAAATAATTTTTTCTGCATTTTGCCTTAACAAGAAATCTGATAGACAGAAAATATGGGAAGAGAGTGTAGGGTATGACCATAAACCATATATAAATATATTAGAATATGTATACAAAAATGTGTATATAAATATATATATATATATATATATATACAGTCTATGGGTATGAATTCAACAAATGTCTGTTGCGCTTATGTGATGTACATAATCACTAGGGCACCAGATGCCCCAGTATTACAGTTTTCAAGCTAAAAACCCTCAAGCGCAGACCTCAATTTATGATAAGCCATTGTGTATTTACAACACAGATTTGTGTTTTTTATGTGACAAAGACAAACTGGCAACTTCAGATTTTTCCAAATAGCTTAAGGACACACAGCAGCACAGGCTTGCCAATATGTGTCAGTCAAAATCTTGCATGCCTGAGAGGAAGATGGGTCAGTTGTTGATTCCGCTGACATATATACTGAACTATAATACCAGCATCATATCCTGTATTTTGTTTTTTTTTACCACAGTGCTAGTTTAACATTTTGAAGCATACATGCTTGGAAGTTAAAATGGTACATCCATCACCCAGTTTTTAGGTCTATCATGGGCCTGAAATTGCCTGGTAGACGGCTTTCTATTCCTTAAAGGGGAGTTTACTCAGACATTTTGCATCCACTGGCTTTTTCAGTAGCCATCTGGTGCGCTGTGGTGTTGTACATCCTCCTGGCGGAGGCTACAGAGCTCATTTTGTCATGGAGAGGGCAATGCTGGCAGCATAACCTCTGATTTGTCCTTGTGAACCACTACTGTTCAACTGCGTGTGTATGTGGAAGGTATTTCTGGAGCGAGACAGTTCCAGAGGACATCCATGGTGTCACTTCAGGTTTATCAGAGTCACCCCCTTTGGGTGCGACTGGCTGAACGCCTGTGTAAAGCATGTGGGTCAACCAGAATAACACTCCCCCTGTGGCATTTGTTGACCTTCATCTTCCTTCCCTTCCTTTTCTTTTAGTACTGTGTATCTCCGGGTTTAGGCTAAAAACTTTGCCCTGAAGAAAAAGCTATATACAATAAAACATTTATGTTTGGAATTCATACATTTAGTACATTTAGCATACCTACGCAAACACACTGGTTTAATAACTTTGAATGACAAAACACATTAGGTTTTTTTTTTTTGTTTTATTACCCATGCTAGCAGTGCGGCTGGCAATGTTTGTTAAAACAAATGTTAGCATGCTAACACTCCAAGCTAAATTGGTAAACATGGTAAACATTACCTGGTAAATATCAGCAGTAAATGTTAGCGGTGTCATTGTGAGCAAGCTAGCATGCAACATTTAGCATTTAGCCTTACGGTGCTGCTAGAAGACTTGTAGACTCGTCCTGACTGAGTTGAATGACCCGGAAGTGTCTAAGTGGCAGCCATGACAAGAGCTGGTCGAATGCTCTAAATGCTAAGGAAAGGTGCTTCAATACTTCCCTTCTTATCTCCTTTAGCGTACTGGACCATCCTTATGAAAGAAAAGGAGATAATACTTTCCCACAATTGTTTTTGCGGCAGCGACATTTAAAACAACCCACCATTGGGCCGTCAATAACATCCGCCGTCGCTGTTTCATTGTACACTATGGATAAATTGAAAAAAATCCTTCTAAGGAGGTGTGATTCTGTTTTGTAAGGGAATACTAACTGGAATTGTACAGCATTGAGTTCTTCACGCTACTAATTTTGTGTGATGTGATTAAAATAAAGTTGGTTTAAAAAAAAAAAAAAACAACATCTGCCGTCGCATAATTACATAGCCTAGTGTAAGTGCAGCCAGGTTCACTTAGCACTGCGGTTGTCTTTTCATAAGTCCGTGAACATTTTCCTTTACATCTTTCCTTGTAAAGAGACTTTTTTGACTATTCAAATGCAATAGCTGTTGAAATATCTAAACCAATCCGACCGTCAGCCTTTAATCATGCGTTGCTAGATTTAATACTTGATTTAAACTGATTAACAGTGAAGTAGAATTGTGAATTTCCATTGATTTTAGATTTCCAATTTGATATTTATTCTAGCTTTTTGAGAACTGCTGGTACAATTTAGCATAAAACTACTAAATGTATTCTGTCGAATACAGTACGTTACATTACATTACATTAATTTAGCTAAAGTACAGTACATAAAAACTATGACGAGATAGAACAAAACTGCATAGTCTCCTATGTTTAGCAAAAGGATCTAGCTTCACTTTAAAAATGTGTTCAGGTACTATATATTATTAGAATAACGCATAATGTGTGTCAAATGCTCAGTCAACATATCCCCCTTAAAGATTGATGCCTGCCACAGAAATATTGTAAATTTAAGTAAACTCTAGTTCGTTATAGTAAAACTGTCTGGAGAATTTTAATTGTGACTAACATTAGTTTCCTGCTCAGTCATTGCACATGAGGGCTGAGCGCTTAACGTTCCCTGTCGTTAAGAAAAAATCTACTTTGGCATAATCACACGGCATTAATCATCTACCGGCAGCTCACAGTCAGAGAGGGAAGAAGTGAACTGTGGCCTCAAGCTAATCACCAGGCTCTTTATAATTGCAGATCTTGAATGGACAGGGAGCTTCCTTCTCTGCAAATGCACACTTGTATGTTCTATTAGTCCTGCTCGACCACGCACTAAACCCAGTGACGATGGCTTGACATCATGTGCCAGCTGCAGATGCAGCCACAGTCTGAGGATGCTATTATGACCTGCTGGTCTGAAGAGGCCAAACAGTTCAGTGCTTCAAGCCTCCTCCACGAAATAATCCAGTCAGAGACATTTGAATAGCTCCATATCAAGCCTGCCTGCCAAGGCAAGATTATATCCAGAAGCTGTAGCAGTAATGCTTCAGCAGACGGACATTTTCTCTGGACAAACAACTGAGTCATGAAACAAGCTGCATCATGGGATTACTGTCCAAAAGTGCAGAATGTGCTTTTTATGCAAATCATGCTTATGGCTCGTGTTGAATGCACTTTAACCTTTGGACACATACAGCTAAGTCATTATCATGCTTAATTTTACTCAATAAAGTGTTTATGGGTATATGAGTAAATCTAGTATACTGGTGACTCCATGGAAATCACCACATGCACGTACTTTATGTATGTGTTTACGCATGAAGTACATGTCCTTCTATTTACATTGTGGCACAAAACCATTTGTGATGAAGCCTCAGGCAAAATCCCTGGATTACACAGGAAGAGTGAGGGGGGGGGGTCTCATTAGACTAGAGGTAGACTTGACATATCTTCAAAATTGTGAAGAACCCACTGCAACACATAACCAGTGCTCAACCACTCTGCTTTTCACCCTGGGGTCGCAATTGTCTCCTCTAATCTATATCTTAAGAGAGGCACTCCCAAGTATCTCACAAAATCATTTAATTATATTTTTATATCTTGGAATTTAAATTGTGGGATAAAAAAATACAAATCTCTCGTCATGATATCTTCAAGGAAGAAGCTGAATGTGGCACTGTCACTAACACCTTGTCTTTTGTCTCTACAAACCCAAACAATGATGCTTTAGCTTTTACCATTTGCTGCTGTTTATTGTATTTAAGTAACCACCCCAGACCTTCCAGTCAGGATTCAGCCCCCTGGAGCGCCTTGGTAGCCGAATAGTTACAGCACAAGCCATATAACTGCAAAGTCCAGGGTTCAATTACAGTCTTGGGACTTTTGTTGCATGTCATACCCCTCTCTCTCTCCTCCTCCATTTCTACACTGTCATATGCCAGAAAAAAAATGCCCCAAAAGAAAAATCTTAAAAAAAAAAAAAGGATTCAGCCCCCTGTAGAATTTTTTTGTCTTGTTTTGCTGGTTTGAATACTGGACTTCAGGGGTCCGGGTCAGGTCTCCCCTGAGGACGGTGTATCATTAGACCGCATTCTGACACTCAAAATGAGTGAGACAGCATGAGCTGTTCTGTAAGCCAGCAGTGTTTCCATGTTCCCACGTGAGTATTGGAGGGTTCCTGGCTAACGTCACTCACTGCTGCAGTGAGAAGAATATCAACAAGGACAGCTGAACCAGACATCTGAAATGAGTGTGATTTGAAACTACAGACAGTGACCCACTGACACTTGAAAGAAGATGAATAAAAGAAAATTGCACAAATACAAATACCCACAGCAAGAAGTGTTAACAACAAAAGCAAAAGCCTTCCTTCCCTGAGTGTTACTGAAATATCCATAATGTTCATCCATATTACTGTGAACAGCTACACTCACTGAGTGACTGAGCTACATGGCCTGTGTCATTTGTGCAGAAAACACAGATCCCGAAATGAATATCATGTTTCACAATGATCCTAAGAGCAACTCAGTGTTAAAAACCATTATGTGTATAATGTTACAGGTAATGGAGAGAAAAGGAAATAACATCCAGGGAGTCCAGTCTGAGTGTTACATCCTTCACTGCCGAGTCTTTAAGCCAGATGTCAGAAGACTTACATGAGCATTACCTAATCTATGAAAAGCCAGAGAGGCTAAAAACAAGACCTAATTCTTCCAGAGATATGAAAGACATAACTATGATTGTATAAAACAATATGGCATACTCTCTGATTTAATTCTCAGCAGGAGAGCGGGGAAAAAAAGAGTATTCCCCAAAATGTCCAACTAGTTCTTTAATCGCTTAATCCCTTTGTCAAAATAGTTCCTGATTAATTTCCTTTCAAACTTCTTAGCAATAAAGCTTTAAATATGTTTAAAGAGACGAAACATTTATTTTTTTCAGCTACAACGTTTCAAGTCTTCATTATTGTTGGTCTCACAAGGAGTGTCGAGTAAAAGCAGGATGACAAAAACTAGAGATGGTAATTTCTGAAGAAATTGTGGTAGAGATGCCCCGAGCATGTTTTTTTTTTGCCGCCGAATGCTGATCAGCTAAATCGCTTTTTTTGTTCTTTTGTTGTTTATTCAAGTTTCTTGCCAAAAACGACATTTTACAAGATTGCATTTGAACACACCACAACAACTACACAACTGACCTTCTCCCAATACAAATTCTTACTGAATAGGGCCAAACGCATCCCAATGCAACCTCTGTTGACGTTAGATTTACCAAGCAAGACTGTGCTGCCCACCGGCTGCTAGTAGTGTGTGGCGCCTGAGCAAGCGGGACTATAATGCTTGACCAAACATAATGGGGCTTGCAGGGGAAATGGTTTTGCTGAACCAACTTTCTGTGTGGACTCATTCAACTTTATTTGAATACATTTCAAGATCATTATTTAAAGACCTCTATCAGCATCACTCTTAAATGCAACAGAAGCACTTAGGTTAGTGGTATAAAGTGTCCTCAATCTGTGTTCCTACTGAGAAGCTCGTGTTTTGCCGAATGTAGAAACATAATCAGGAAATGCAAGTTGAAGGAGAACGTGAGACTGATCGAGTGTCTTTATTTGAAGTGGCCACGGCAACATGTCTGGCAGGTGGCAGGTGCTTACTGTGTGCAAGAGGCAAAGAGTCGATGTGACTCACTTATGGCCACTTAATTCTTGCCACGTCTCCACAAACCCCCACAGCAGGTTTTTTGCAGACTGTTTTTTAGGGAGGAGCTGAAAATCCAACAACGAACCACGTTACAACTCTGAGTCTAAACAGTGCAGACACAAGATAACTGGCTATTACAACATGTAACAACTAACTAATGAACGCTAGCGGGGCCAAATATGCAACCTTTAAGTTACAAGACAAGGACAGTCACTAGGCCACACTGGCTCCTAGACTGACTCCTGGGAGTAGGCTATATCTATTGAGGAAGACACGTTTGTTATCTCAGCATCATATTCAAAGTTTCATTAACAAACTCACAAGTGATTTGCATACGCCCCAAACACATTTAGAATAACAGATTGTGCTGCCCGCAGACACAATGTGACTAGCAGATCATTTATTGTGATGAGTGAGCTCGGGAAGCTTTGGCTCACACTCTCGGTTCACAAACTAAACACCACATGGACAGACAGACGTGGTTTGCTTGTCTCTGTATACTCCGCCACTGACGCATTTACCCAGTCTAGAGTATTATCTTACAATAAACATTGCATACTTTATCACTATCTAAAGCATTATATAAGACTAAAGGTCATACAGTCTTCATAGATCAAACACACTGAGGAGCATAAAGGTAAGAGGTTCTCCATAGCAACCTTCTTTAAAAAAAAAAACTATTTCTAAGCCTCCCTCATGCGTTTAGTACTGTCAAATGGCTATTAAATGACTAATTCTATCCCAAACAGGGTAGCAGTGCTATGGGCAACTACAGCTAAGTTGCATTGTGATTTATTTTTAACCTGGAAACTCCATTAATCTATCACTCGCTAAACACTCAAGTTCACCTGAAGTTCACTCCAATGTTGTGGAGTTTCTTGGTAACCGAGAGCAACGGAGGTCACGAAGGATCAACTAATTAGTAAGATAACTCAGCTGGCACGCTCCAATATACCTCCATACATAAAAGAGAAGCAGTTCCGAAGAACCACACTGCTCGGCTCACTAACGTCTTGTTACCGGCACAAAAACACGGAAACAGTTACAGCTGGCTAAAAGCTGCATACCAGAACACATGAGGTATGCAGAGAAAATACATTAGACCATGAAGGATTCCCACGAAGAAACATTAACATGTTTGCGCTCTAACTACAGCAGTGTGTCCGTTACACAACACCGGACAGACTGGCATGTACCCTTAAAAGAAGGCACTGTCCTCGTCGTATTTAATGAAGAACCTTAAGACCGCCACAACCGCTGTCAGACTTTAAAGGCATAGTTTGACATTTTGGGAGATTATTTTCTTTTCTTGCAGAGACTTAAGGGCCTGATATATACTCCCGAGCAGGCATGAAGACGGACAGCTGCGGACACCACAGACGCGTAGTAGTTCTGTTTGTACAACTTTCTGGAGTCCGCTTGGACAAATCTGCGCGTTCACGACAAACTGGAGGTACACGGGTGTCCCCACAGAGCCTGCGTGCACACCCCTCTGATGACGGAAAATACGTCACACGGACACTAGCGTGCTCGCAGATGTGGAAAGTGTAATTTTAGCTTTGGATGTGACCATCAATACCACTCTCATGTTTGTACTCTAAATGTAAAGCTAGAGGCAGCAGGCAGTTAGCTTAGCTTAGCATAAAGACTGGAAATGGAAGGAAGCAGCTAGCCTGGGTGATAAAGTTAAAATCCTAATCATGACATATTTCCAATATGATATCACAGAATGGCAAATGTATGCAAAATCCCATTGATATGTATCACATCGGATAAAACACAAAACATACTTTTTATTTACAATTTGCTTAGAATAGTTCATTTGTTAGAGCAGAATCTTCAGAAATGATAACACATGATGGTTACATCATCACAAAACAATACCACTGAGTGTTGATAAATGATAACTCTGAATTATGGCTCAACCATAATAACCAGTATTATAATGTGAGGAACAATGTCATATGTTGTGTCTGCTGTCTATGTGTTAGCAGAGTATCTAAAAAAGATAAAAATACGATTTGAGAAATCTTTCTAATCTGGTGGGCAAAACATGCGTCTCTTGCTGAACGAGCGGGGGCCTATTAATTGAATAGTCAGGCTCAGATCCAAGTATATTTTTTCCCAGACCAATATGCAATACTTCCAGCATCACTAAATTATTCTCTGTCTCCAAAGTGTTCACTTGAACATCTGAGGCTTTCAATCAGCCATGGTGAGGTGACCCTTATGAATCACAATCGAGTGCCGTTTGTTGTGCACGTTTCCGCTGTGGATTGATCTGACCCCCTTTAAACTCCACGCCAACTCGTCTCTCATGCAACACACACACACACACACACACACAGTTTCTGAGTGGGGGGGTGTAGAGGATCCCCCTCCTCTTCCAGCAGTGCTCATAGCGAACATCTGACACACAGATCAAAAGGAACTATTTGAAAGGAGAAAGACCTTTAGAAACTTACGGTGAGCCTCTAACACGTGCCAGACTGCCAACTTTCTGGAGTACTCGCCGCACTGAACCCGATGTTGCTGTGTGAAGCAGCTACCTACAGCCATTTTAATACAATTCATGAGTTGCAGCGCAGGTGAGACAACACAGATTTTGCCTTTTCCCACTGTGATCGAACACATCTCCCCCCCACACACACACACACACAGGCCCGGGGAATCAGACTATTTTTACGAGCCGTGGGTGTTCGTACTGTGGCTACGCTGACTGGTCTTGCCTCTCCGCTCTTATGTGCATTGATTCAGAGCTGTTATGCAACGCTCTGCCCCCCATCCTCTTACCGATTAGACACTCCAACTCCCACACCTCCACCTCCCTGCCTACACACACTTCCAGCGCACACGGGCACACCAACTGTAGGAGCCCTTGCTTAACTATTTATGCCTCTGCTCAGTGGAGTAACCTTAGGCGTGCACCTCTACACACTGCCACCATGTTTTTTCAGCTCTCCTTTGCAATATGATTTGTGCTACACCTCCTCATAGTTATGGCATAAAGTAGGGCAGGATGCAATATATTGATATTATTTCGATATTGTGATATGAGACTAGATATTCTCTGAGATTTTGGATATGGTACTATGGCGTGATGAGTGTTGTCCTTTCCTGGTTTTACGGGCTAAATAACAGTAAAGTGATGTCATTTTTTGGAATTTGCCAGGCTGTTATAGTTGTTGTTATTTGACTTTACCCACTTAGTCATTATATCCCCATTACTGATGATTATTTATCAAAAATCTCATTGTGTACATTTTGTGAAAGCACCAATAGTCAACCCTACATTTTCCATATCAACAGGGCAATCCTTAGTCGACTAATGCATACGATTTTGGCAACTAATTGATTCAAGATCGGTAAAACTGAGTTTCTCCACAAAGAATCATGCAAAAGCACCACTTTAAATGTTGTGTTTACCATAGATGTGCTCATAGGTTTCAACGAAATAAGTAATTCAGCATTAAAAACTGGTAAAAGAATGACTAATCGAGTCAAATTCTGAAAATCTGAGTCAAATAAGACCAAATCGACCAATTGGTTGATACATCCACTGAGAGGAGGCCGCCCTACATATCCAGGTATTTGGTCAAGAATATTGAGATATTTGATTTTCTCCATACCGCTCAGCCCTAGCTTAAAGATCTGAAATGAACAACTTACCCCATGCCTGCAAGCGTGCTCGTTCAGAGCTTTGACCCAGGTTCTCAGCCAGTGCTCCCTGAAGGACTTGAAGGAGAACAGAGAGGTCAACAAGCCTTTAACCCCGGCTTCAGATGCAGCTCCTCCACCCCGGCCCGAGCGGAGATTCATTAGGAATCCCCACACACCTCCGGCCTGGCTCTGGTGGGGCTGTGTGAGGGAGAGCTGCTGCCAGGCTGTTCCGCTCCTGTCCTGCTTGTCTGTCTTCCTGGATCTCCACAAACGCAGCACACTCAGTAAGTACTGGAACAGCCATCCCAGCACAATGAGCAAGGAGGTTAGAAAGAGAGCCACCAGACACATCCAGCCCAACTCCTGGAGCTCCATCACCGTCTCCTGGAGCCTCTCATATCACCAGGTCCAGATGGAAATATCAGGACTGTCAGCCAGAGCAGCTCAGCTCCCTGTAGTAGCCTCTGAGTGGCAGCACAAGACAGTCAGTCATCTTGATTCAAGAGGTACTAACAAGTTATAACAGAGAAATTGCCCAAAATATACAGAGGATGCACAGACAAGGTGGCAATGACCACCGTAACTTTAATTTGCCCGTTTCAGATCACGTTGAAACACCGCGTGTCTGATATGATGCAGAAGCCCTTGTGCTAAAAAAAAACTGCGTTAACGTTACGTAGATATCTGAGGATGAATCGTGAATTAGCAACGAGGACGATGCCGTGCAGGTAAACGGAACATGCTCAGATAATTAGCTTTATTCATAACAACCTACCGTTTAACCTAAACGGTCCGGGCTGCAGGCTGCAGGGAATCGAAAGCGCTGCATTGGTAACATGAAGCTGGCTTCACGGCGACGTGCTGCCAACAACTAATGTGTTTGTCCCATCTCCAAACCATGAGCGACGTGTTGACTGATGTCTCTCTGCTGTGATTTATCGGTTCAAAATGAAGCCTTCTGCTCTCTGTTCGAGCATTACGGACTCCGGGGGTTTAATTCTCCGCTGCTCGCACCTTCCTACCTCTGTAACCTCTCTACAAAGATGATTTGACAAAGAGCAGCAGCATCCCACAGGTGGCGCTGCAGAGGAGGGACGCGACAGTAAAAAGGGAAGTGAAAGGCAGCGCCTTCAAAATAAAAGCAGAACATTTCAAACGTAAAACAAAATGTGTTTAAATGTGTTGTTTTTTTGTTTTTGCACATATGCACAAGGCTTGATCAGCGACCAAGCACATCAGACAACATCCCCGGGTTCACTGTATGTCAGTTCGGCTGTGTTAACTTTATTATTTTCTCGTTTCTTTGTGAATTTTCACTCCTTCAGAACAATCAACAGGGTCCTGGATTATTACGAAATATAGTATCACAAAATATAGTATCACAATCTAGTGGCCCTAAAACCCTTATTACTTTTGTTGATATTGTACTCACATTGTGCATAATCCTAAATTGTGTTTAATCACACACAGAAAACTGTGTCCAGGTGGAATTATTCCAGTATACAAATAGTGGTTAGTCTCTGAGTCTCAAAATATAATGAAGCTGCCATCTATAGCATGCTGCATGCTCTGTATTTCATGGTAATACTATTGAGCCCCCAACACATGAATCCCTCCATAACTATCTACTGTATCTCCAAAAGCCGTGGAAAGTGACATCCCTTTGAAATATGTGTACCTTACTCACGCAACACTGTTTTACCTGACTATTATCAGCCTATTAGTGACTTTGCAAATTAAGTTTTGTTTTCATAGAAAACAGATTGTGAGCCTGTATGCACTATAGATTAAACTACATGTAGTGTTCAGTACCTCCACGTCAATTAAACGCAACAGTAATATGTTATTCATACATTAATGCATCAGTAAGAATTACCCAAACATATAATATATGATGATGTATTATAACTCTGCGTGATGAGCCACTTTTTTGTATTTGAAGCACTTTTACTTTTAATAATCTACTTTTTGTCACATCCGTGTCATCGCCGTATTGACAGGAAGCTGTTAAAGCTAAATGTTTGTTTACGTATATGTCAGGTGAGCAACGACGAGACAACGCTGTTAAAAACAGAGCGATTTTTGGTCTTCTCAAAAGGACAACAAATTGTATTTATACATTGTTGTTATACAAAAATGTCGCTTTTAATTCATCCACTGTTTACAGCTAATAACAACAACAATCGCAGACATTTTAAAATATCATTTTATTTTGAAGAATTTTAGCGGAAGTACCGCCTCCGGTAAACTGATATCAGACGTGGAGTTAAGACAACCAGCAGGCAGTGGGTAGATATTAGCATCAATAACATGCAATGAAAGATGGTATGGATTACCGTTGCGACTTATGGACTTATTTTTCTTTGACACCGGAAGCACGCAGATGTATTTCGTTTTAAAACCGCGATATGACGATACATACGACATGTTTTCACCTCAGTGAGGACAGCCAAAGCTCGTTGATCGATCGCCTCGTTAGATTCGCTAGAAACGTGATTTGAACTGTCAGAAACGGAGCCACCGAGCAGCCTGAAACATGTCGCCTGTTCCCGTCCTACCGCTGGTGATCAACTGCTTCTTGTCTGTGCTCGGCTGTTTGGCCACTCTGAAACTCATTCCTGCTTTCAAAGACCATTTCATCTCAGCCAAATTATACGGAATAGACTTAAACAAAACGTCCAAAAAGGAAGTGTGAGTGATTTCCTTATCTATATTATCATTTCGTATCCTTCATAACATTTTGGATAGAATAGCCTATGTCTTGTTTGGAAGTCAAATGTGCCCATTTCCTGCCATAATTCTCGCATTGTTTCTCTTCCTGGTCGCCCCTCCTGCAGCCCAGAGTCCCAAGGAGTCATCAGTGGGACTGTCTTCCTCATCATCCTCTTCTGCTTCATCCCAGTGCCTTTCCTTAGCTGCTTTGTAGGAGATCAGTGCACGGGCTTCCCACACGATGAGGTGGGTCAGCTGATGCCTAGTACACCTGTGTGTTTCTCTCAAATCTGAAACTCAACTCGGGACTGTTGTGGTTGTTTTGTTTGGTCAGTTTGTACAGCTGATTGGTGCACTGCTGGCCATCTGCTGCATGATCTTCCTGGGCTTTGCTGATGATGTGCTGAACCTGCGGTGGAGACACAAACTCCTGCTTCCCACCATGGCTTCCCTGCCGCTGCTCATGGTCTATTTTACCAACTTTGGCAACACGGTCATCGTGGTGCCCAAGCCCTTTAGAGTCCTGCTTGGGCTGCACTTGGATCTGGGTGAGTTGCGGGGTTGTCTGCAGCATAGTCCGGCGAGAAGGAGGCTAAGCAATGCCCGGGCTTTTTTATACCCCAGTCGCATCCTCCAGCCCCTCAAGACGTCCATAGATGTTCCCAGGCCAGATGGGATATATAATCCCTCCAGCATGATCTGTGTCTGGGGCACCCATTTTCAACTGGGAGTCACAGAAAATGAGTGCAGTTGAAATATGAATCTTCCCCGAAAACTTAAAGCGGTTGTCTTTTACCTATTAGCTTTTCTGCCCATTATTCTCATAGACATACACAAACATTTGGGGAAGCACATAGCTGTCTGGATACTTTGTGTTCTGTCCCAGCACTTGTCATTCTTTAAATGATATCATTGATGTTTCTTCTGCAGGTATTCTCTACTATGTCTACATGGGGATGCTTGCGGTATTCTGCACAAATGCCATCAACATCCTCGCAGGCATCAATGGCATCGAGTCAGGTCAAGCCCTGTTTATCTCCGGCTCCATCGTCGTCTTCAACCTGGTGGAGCTCAGTGGTGTGTGTGGCCTTTCTCATCACCAGCATTACAGATCACACCCTCTGCACTTTAGGTCATGAGTGTATTAGATATGGATACAAGGGGAAATAGTTTGGCAATAATTGTGGAATTATTGTATCGCTCTGGCTGAATTTGTCCCCTTTTCAGACTGAATGGGATGCTACATGATTTGCGAATGTTTTACAGTCTTTCCTGTTGCACAAAAAAATCCTCATAACGTTCCAAATGCGAAAAATGTTTTGTCTGACATTTGGTTTGTTGTGTTCTCTGATTTATCAGGAGATTACCGCGATGACCATGTTTTCTCCCTCTACTTCATGATACCATTCTTCTTCACCACATTAGCACTTTTTTACCACAACTGGTGAGTTGAACCTGTTACCCGAGGCCGTTTCATGAAAACTGTTTGAAAATGCAGAAGGATGTACAGTATGATGTGTATTTGCCACTATATTCGGTCAACTTGCAACCTCTGTTGTCTCAGGTACCCCTCGTCTGTGTTTGTGGGAGACACGTTCTGCTACTTTGCTGGGATGACCTTCGCTGTAGTCGGCATCCTGGGACACTTCAGCAAAACAATGCTGCTTTTCTTCCTTCCTCAAGTGGTTAACTTTGTCTACTCCTTACCTCAGCTTTTTCACGTCATCCCGTGTCCCAGACACCGGCTCCCCAGGTAACAACCTTTCAAATTAGTTGGCGACATCATTTCGTTCCTCATTCATGCTGATTGTATACTCAATGTCGCCCTTTCTCCATGTTGTCTTTCTCCCGATGAAAGGCTGAATCCAGACACAGGCAAACTTGGGATGAGCTACTCTAAATTCAAAAGAAAGGACCTCTCTAAATTGGGACTTCTTATTTTGAAGGTAAAGCTCTTGCTCTTGTGTATTCTCTTCTTTAAGAATTGCTTAACCATTTTGTCAAAAGGAAAAACAAAAATTTGAAAATAAACTAAAATGCCAATTTAATCTCGACTAATCATTTATTTCCCTAATTGTTTTTGCTCTGTTTAACTCGCTTTGCCCGACCTACTAATTAAACCTGAATCTTTTAGCTGCATAATAATATAATAATTGGCCTTTTGTTTGACTTCATTATATTGCTATTTGAATAGCTGGAAAAAATTGGAGATGTGCGCAGCGATTCAAAGGTCTTGTACCAGGTTGCATGTAGTGAGTAGTGGTTTAGGTGGGTAAACGCACGTGAGGCAGACCAGAGGCAGGCTTTCTGCTGTGTTTATGGGTTGATAACAACACTGTCTTTGATCTTCAACAGGTGGCAGAGTTATTAAAGCTGCTAGAGGTGCGAAGAAGCCAGAAGGAAGATGATGATTTTATTGAGTGCAACAACATGACCTTAATAAATCTGGTACTGAAATTACTCGGCCCCATCCATGAGAGAAACCTCACAGTCATCATGCTCATCATGCAGGTAGAACAAAGCACCTGCTGTATCCAAAATCCCCTGGAATAGTGTTAGTCTTTGGGAAGTGTGTGAATGTTTCACCGGATGCTAATTTCCTTGTCTCTCCCAGGTGATTGGCAGTGCAGTGGCTTTCGGGATCCGTTATCACCTGGTTCGTCTCTTCTACGACGTCTAGACAGCACTCGGGGAAAGAGGAGAGAATGCTGATTGATAAAATGATATTGTTTTATGGATCTATTTTACAGGCTCGTGGTTAATCTGCCTTTTGATAGTTTCCATTACCTCACTGTTGCTTTTTTGCCTTAGACTCTACCTGCAGTAAAGACCAAGGGCAAGGTTTAAAGCTACAGTATATTTCACTACGCAGAATATTTTCACGCACAGCGTATAAGCATAAACTGCTCGGGGTCTGATGTCGACAGCAGTACTGTGTGTTGTTCTTCTAAATTTCAGTAATTACAAGCAGGAAGAAGTTACTGATGAGCTTGTGTGTCCAACCAGAAAGTATATTTTTGTACTTTTTTTTTTCTTTTTTTTTTTAAAGGAAAGTACAGTAAGTGGGGATGACTTTCAGTCTTCAGGGCAGCCAACATCAATGTCTGACTGCTACTAAATTGTTACCATTTGATAACAGATTCATGGAGGTAGAAGTGCGCTAAAAATATATGAAAATAATTACACAGTGGCCCATTGCTTGAATCTGCTGTTGACGCAAAAATGGCTTAAGGAAAATGAACTCACTCACACTTCATTTTTCATGACTATCAATCCATGCTACATTAATTATATGAATGAATAAGTTAATATAATTATTTTGTTTTTTTTGTTCTTTTACCTCTGAACGAACGCACACAGGTAATTGCGAAGAAGAGTAGTGAAGAGATGGGGCTATAATCCGTATGAAAACAGGAAATTAGATTTGGACAGGTAAATAGAGGGGATGCTAGAAAGAATAAAGTGAGATTATAGTGTCTGGATTGGTCTATTGAAGGTAAAGGGTGTCCTGGTGAGAGTAATATGAATTGATTGTTTATACCTTTCTTGGTATTATTGGATACATAGCTGTATTTTGATGACCGATATGCATTTTTCCCCCCCGAGGGTTCAGCAGACATCAATGTGAAGTAAACTGGCACTGGACTATTTTTCTGAGGAATGTAACTATAAATAAGAAACCATCTGTTGAGATGGAAGCCTAAAATTGAGAAAAATAAAAGCTGAAAAAAATGAAATATAACATTTTGCCATCATTATTTGCAGTGGTTTTAGAAGTATTTTATTTCTTAATTATAAGCAGCAATACGACAATGTTTAAATACATGGCTACAACTAAAGTCCTTCATTCACAATTGTATTATCAGCAAACTGTTTCAAGTATCAAAAGACATTTTTATTATTATCACTTGATTTTAAGTTATCTCAGATATATTCATATCGGTGTACAAATCCGCCAACAAATACGAAATTGCATCGCAGGATGCCAATGATATAGTTAACATCTTGGTCACAATTCTTTTATACTACATTTAAAGGGGATCTTTATCAAAAAGCGTTCTCAAAGTAATGACTTAGTATCTCAAAAATAATGACTTAGTATATCAAAAATATTGTATTATTTTGAGATATTAAATCATTAATTTGAGATAATTAAATCATTATTTAGAGAAATTTCTTTTGTGATACAAATTCATTATTTTGACAAAGCTTCTCATTATTGTTAGATACTAAGTCATTATTTTGAAAATGTTTACGGAAATGGGCTGCACTCAATTACAGTATTTGCATAAAGTTTTTGAGGCGGATCATATTACGACAGGCCGGAACTATTGATGTATTCTTTGTTTCTGGGGAGACATTTGCGCTGCACACAGCCAGTGTTTTTTTGTGGCTGGCCAAAACAACTCAAATTTACATCATGTCAGTGCTTTTACACAGCAAAGTATCGCGTTGAACCTCCACTTCGAGTAAGAATTTGACGCTTTTCATTTTTGTGTTCGTCAAAGTGTTTCAGGATGATGTCTGTCGTCTGTTAATGTTTAGAGACTGGTTACAGAAACTTAACAGCTAGCACCCGCTGGATGCCGGGTTATGGTCAAGCCTGGGCCACATTTATAGCTTCCGTCTGTCGGTAAAACACATTACATTTAGCACATTTCTGACTAACAGAGATGCCTCCTAACAAGCGGATTCTTAAGAAAACTCTGAAAATGGACTGTGAGTGGAGCTCGTGTCAGGAGTCGTTCAGTCGGATGGATAACTTCTGCAAGCATGCGGAGGGACACCTCAATGCTCTGAGCATGGCGGAGGAGGACGAAGAAGAAGGAACAGAAGGTGAGGAGGTTCTAGTATTATAGTTCACAGTGTCTATAATGTGTATTTAAAGATGTAGCAAGTTATGTGGAAAGAAAGCACACTTAACTGCCACTTCAGTTCGACGTAGTGCTATTAAGTATTATAGGATAAAACAATAAATATTCATGCATTGCATAGCCCCCAAAAATGGTGACGCCAACTCTTTACTTTTTGTGCCAAGCGGAGAGAAACTGCCTTTGGAGAGACTGTGGTTTCTGTTCTGTGGAGGGACCGGAAGAGTTGCGAAGACATCTGTTCTTTCACTCTTACCACACAAAGCTGAAGCAGTTGGGTCAGCAGGTGCTCAATGCCCAGCCAGAAATTGGCACCTGCTCCATCGGCTACCAGAACCGCAACATCATCCCTGAAATCCCAGAGAATTTTATCTGTCTATGGGAGGAATGTGAGGTAAGCTTAGCAGAGGCTGTGCGAGGCTACTTGTATGTATATTGTGTGTTTAACCACCTACTCGCATGCAGGTGTCAGTTGAGTATCCAAGGTGTGGTAATATGCATCTGTCCACAAGTGTGACAGCAACAGTCTACATCTGTAACGCATATCATACGACGAGGAAAAACCTCACTTGCCTTTTTTATAAATTCACTTGATGTTACCGTTTTGGGAGATTTTGTGCAAATCATGTCAGAAGCTAAGCAGTTAGGGTACACTGACTTGACTTCAAAGTGCACACAGTCAGATAAATGGGACGATTTCTGCCTCGCAAGTGTCTGTGTCATTTTGTTCTTGAGCTTTATGTGTAAAAGGAGAATGTGTTTTATTCTTTCTATGCATATTTGTTACAGCAATCGCCTTATGAAAACCCAGAGTGGTTCTATCGCCATGTGGAGATGCATAGCCAGTGCATAGAAATACCAGCAGGAGACTGTGAATTCCCAATACGCTGTGGATGGAAAGGTACGTCATTTTAAATGATTTTATTTGTAATGTTCTAGCTCAGAAATGTCAAAGTAACTAAAGATTACACAACCAATGTATGGTCCAAGAAGTTTAAAAGGCCGAGTACATTTTCTGCCTGGTGCTGAGAATGTAGAATAGTTGAGTCCAAGTTCTGAGTCTGTCATTCTACAGATTGCGAAGCCACCGCTAAAGGCCGTCCTAAGCTTAGGGAGCACCTGCGCAGCCACACCCAGGAGAAGCTAGTGGCATGTCCAGGCTGTGGGGGGATGTACGCCAACAACACCAAGTTCTTTGACCACATCATACGACAGAGCGCCATGGAAGGTGAAAAACAGAATTGTGACCGGAAGATTAATAACAATGTTTGCAGAAGGTTCAGTAGTAATTCAAGTTATTTTTGCTTTGTGTGCTGTAGGTCAGAGGTTCCAGTGTTCTCACTGTTCCAAACGTTTTGCCACAGAAAGGCTACTGAGAGACCACATGAGGACCCACGGTCAGTCACTCCTTCATCACTGTCGTATTGTCATGTGCTGGGGAAGACTTAAACGACTACACTGCTCTTGTGGCAAGTGTGAGCCAAAAAAATGTCAAATCAGAAGTGTACTACTAACCGTTTTCCACACCCTGCCTTAGATTTTAGATAGATTTGTACCTGCCATGTAGACACTGGTTTCAGTTCATGCCCTTACAAAGGGAAACACGAAAACTGATCGATTTTGGTATCATCAATGTATGATATACCAGCTGTTCCATACCAGTCAACATTTGGTCCAAAATAGTCCTACGAGTTTTTAATATTTTTGCTTTTTATTTTTTCCACTGTTGTTACCATAAATGTTTGACCACGTGTCACCCACACACACTTTCGGCACTGGTGTACCCATAAACATTGGTAAACGTTGGTAAGCCTAAACTCTCTGCACCCCTGCATTCTATGAGCAGTTCACATTCATAAGATTTCTTTTTGATAGAGGTCTGTGTTGTTATAGCAACAGTGTCAAGTTTTAGAATACATAATTTCATCTCGGTTTCTTTGCCTGACGCAAGCAAAAGTAAAAATAGGCCTTTTATGATGTCTATTTTTGACCAAATTAACCATGTGATACACTTTGGGGTCCAAGTGAATCCTGTTGACGTCAAACACCTCTGCAGTATTATTAGATGATTTATCCTCATTCCTGGTTTGTCTTTTTCTTGTTGGTAGTGAGCCACTACAAATGCCCGCTGTGCGACATGACGTGTCCATCACCTTCTTCGCTGCGCAACCATATTAAGTTCCGCCACAGTAACGAGAGGCCATACAGCTGTGAATACTGCGAGTACAGGTAATGCATCCTCTGACGCTGCAGCAACGCTAAGCAAGATAAACACACGCATGTATTATCGCTTTCTTAACACTCCCACGCTTGATTTTTGTATTCGCAGCTGTAAGAATCTGGTAGACTTGCGCAAACACCTGGATACCCACAGCAGCGAGCCGGCATTTCACTGTGACGTTCCCGGCTGTGGCTTCACCTCTCGCAGCCTCGTCACCATGAAGATTCACCACAAAAAAGAGCATGAGGTGAAAGGGGCAGTCTTTTTAAATTCTTGTTAATTTCCACTCCGATAGGGAGTTTTAATGTCATTTATAGTTCCCTAATATGTCCGTATGTTCTGTAATCAGGGGGATTTTGTAGCTCGCTACAAGTGCCACGTGTGCGATCAGTGCTTCACCCGGGGCAACAACCTAACTGTTCACCTGCATAAAAAGCACCAGTTCAAATGGCCCGCTGGACACCCCAGGTTCAGGTAAGTCCGACACTGATGAATCGACCAACCCTGTAATGCTGACTTTGAGACGTGTGGCTTGTTGCAGCCCTGATGGCCTCTTCATCACTCTTCATCACTCTGTCAGGTACAAGCAGCACGAGGACGGCTTCTTGCGGCTGCAACTGATCCGCTACGAAAGTGTGGAGCTGACTGAGCAGCTAATGAGGGAAAGGCAAAGTAGGCAAGCGGAGGAGGATGAGGACAGTGGCCAGGCTGAGGAAGAATCCCCGGGGTCTGCTCCCTCAGAGTTGCAGGTAGAACTGAGAGGGGTGCTGCTGGAGGAGCAGAGGACTGAGGAGGGCAGTCAGGAGGAGGGCATGTTGTACGTTCTCACTGGAGGTTTGTCACAGGCAGCGGAGGACTCTGTCATGCAGCAGCTCCAGGATGCTGCTCAGCAGCAAGGGATGCAGGTGGTTTGACTGCCACAGTCCTGCATACACGTCCTGTGCATGACAAGACATTCTGTGATCAGCTGTGCCGTTTCACACATCATGGAACACGTCTGGAACATCTTGTGGGATTTCTGAGCCTTTAATTGGGTCTGGAAGCACTTAATAATCATTTAAAACGTCTAACTGAAACCATGCGTACTCCATGGTGACCCATCTTGACTATAAGCCTATGTTAGGTAATTAATTTGTTTTTATGTGTTTTGTTTGCTAATGTCGAGCTTATGGACCAACAATTTCTTGTATTTTTTTAAAATTATTTTCATTTCATTCATTGTATCTCATTTTGTAACATCTTTAAACTGTTAGATACTAATGCTGCACTGCCTAGTGGGTTCTCATTCTCTTATAGGAATGGGAAAGCTATCCCAAATTCAGAAATGCATCTGCGGCACCTTCTGAATGTAAAAGGGAAAGTTCACCCCACAATAAAAATTAAAAAGAATACATATTTTTCCTCTTACCTGTAGTGCTATTTATCAATGTAGATTGTTTTAGTGTGAGTTGCAGAGTGTTTGAGATATTGGACGTAGAGATGTCGGCCTTCTCTCCAATATAATGGAACTAGATGGCACTCAGCTTGTGGAGCTCAAAGCGCCAAAAATAATGCATTTGAAAAAAACTCAACAGCAACGTTTTTTCCAGAAATCATGTTTTTTTTTTTTTCTTTCTACCAAACTACAGCCGCCAACCGTATCACTGCGCAAAAAATAGTTCCTACATGAAACTGCTCACAACAAGGACTGGATTATATTGAGTAATTGGGTCATGATTTCTAGAAAGAGACATTGCTGTTGAGTTTTTCTAATGTATTTTTTTGCTGCTTTGAGCACCACAAGCCGAGTGACATCTAGTTCCATTATATTGGAGAGAAGGCCGACGTCTCTACGGCCGATCTCTCCACCAGCTCGCACCAAAACAATCTACATTGATAAATGGCACTGCAGGTGCTGTCTATTTAGAGATATGAGTTACCAGAATGTCGTGTTAGAATTAATATTCAGTGAAATGTGTGGAGCTCAGCAAAGAGGGGCTACCTCGATAGCACATAATGTACAACTTGAATAAACTTGTGAAACAAAATGTTTTCAAAAATCACATTTGAAATAGTTTTCTTTTGTCTTATTCAGTTGTGTTTAATGTTGCACAGTAAAAGGATTTATTTAATGGTGGACAAAATTCAGTTTAATTGTTTTATATGCATCATTTTAATTTAATTAACATGATTTACAGGTCATGACATTTATTATTATGGCGCCCCCTGCTGAATCTAACTGCTCTACTGCAGCTCTTATTAAATTAGGTCTATAATGTAATTTGTATTTATATTTTACTTTCCTCCTTTTTTCGAATTTCTTTTATTTTAATCTGAAAAATGTGTGCATCCAATATATTTTTTGATTCTACTGCTCACAGGTACGTACAACATCAGTGCTTTTATGGCAACATTTCAAACAACTTAATGACTGCTTTTAATAACCCTTCACCTAACAACAATGTGATCTTTTCTTTCACTTTTTGCTTTGATCTTGTGAAAAGCTGTGGCGATTAGGTGACCTACATCATGACTTGTGTCTTGTGTTTTTGTCGCAGCATGACACAGTATGTAGTGGCATTAGCTGTGTGTAGAAGATTAGGCAACACACAGCTTAGTTTAAGTGTTACTTGCCACTCTGCTTCTTCACTCGGCAGTGAACTCGGCTCTACTGGGAGAACTTTTAATGGCTTCATGTCTACTGACTTTGCAAGAATGATGTTGAACAGCAATATGACTTAGACTCAATTCCCAGATCCATCTGCAGTTTTTCCACAGAAACTGATTCCATCCGAAGATGGGCACCATGAGATTGTATCCACTGCTGTTGCTGTTGTTCGGGTCCTTCCAAAGAGCCATTTCTCAGTTTCCTGGATGGATTGGTGAGATGGAAGGTAGTGGTAAGACCTCCTATAATGCAAATAAAACGCTATTTTTAAAATGATGTTCTCGTCTTTAAGACGGGGCTCGTGGATCCCTGTACAACAACAATAACATATTTCTTGATCTTGATATTTCTAGTTTGAGGTTTGCATAGAAAGACTTTTGAAAACCTTATTATTGTATCTATCATATGAGTGTTTGTGAGTTTTGTCCAGTTGTGGTGTATGACAAAGCTGATACAAATGTTTTACTGTAGGTGAGACTGTATGGATTCCCCAACCAGATTTCATAGACGACATATACTGGTCCGGGTCGGCACCCCTTTGTTTAGGAGGCTGTAAGGCGAAACACGAGGAGCTGAGGAAAGATCGCTGTGGAGACTCGAGCTGCTGCTGGCTCGGCTACAAGTCCCTGTGCAGAGGTAAGACTGCCACAACAACGTCTGACACTCTGCGGACATTAGATCGAGGTCACTCTGTGCGATCAGCTATAGAGCTTTGTGCCATGCTTTGCCTCTGCATTTCCTTTGATTTGTATGGCAGTGAACTGTGGGAGGCCAGATGTGGACTATAATGGACAAGTGTATGGTAACGACTGGTGGGTGGGCTCTGTGGTGAGGTACACATGTCGCTCGGGCTTCATGCTGGTGGGAAACCCTACCAGATCTTGCCAGTCCAATGGCCTCTGGACCCCGAAACCTACCTGCCTCAGTAAGTAAACACTGACCACGATGACACAGTATGATCCCTTCTGAACCTTTTAGTTCTAGTCGTAGTATTTTATTCAGTCATCGCACACCATACAATAGGTATTAACTGTATATACAGTCTAGTATAAATATGTCTGAACAGGCACAGGCAGAAGCATAATGGTTATATTTGCCTATCCTAAATTCTTATAAATATAAGATACCCTCCAGAAAATAAAACGAATAAAACAGAAATCATTGACACTTGTAGCCCTCAAAAACAGCTTTATAAACCATTGTTCTGAAAACCAAAAGCTAGTTGCACGTTCTTACATTTAATGTTGGCATATTTCCATCATTTAACTCCAACAATAGAAGTACTTTTGTTTGCTTTTTCTAAGGCAAACTTAATCCTATTTTCACTCGTGTATATTAAAAAAATACAGGCACTTTGTTTCAGCTCTGAACATTATTGGCTTTATATTATGATATACTAAATCATTACATTTCATAGCATGAGATTGTACAAGCAATGGATTTGTGTGATCATAGTAAACCAGCCTTATTAATAATGCATATAGCTCATTTTTGTAAGAGGACTCTTGAATTCAGCTCATCATATGATTTCTCTCTGCCTGTCTTTCAGGAATGTGTCAGCGGGGACGCATTGAAATCAGTGAGAGGGATCTAAATGGGACGTGCAACTCCACCTGCGCATACAAGAGCTACTTCGGCCCGCCCAAACTAGGCTGCACTCGCGTAGACAACTGTACGAAGAAGGAGACCGGCTGGAAGCGATTCTTTGCACAGTGTGTCCCTTGCATCTGTGACTGCGCTTTATCATGTGGTGAGTCGCTTCGCCGCCACACTGTCGAGCATAAATAATGAACTGATGTATAATGTGGGCATGTTGCAATGTTGTCTCGGTGCAAATACACTTCAGTGTGGTTGATTATTTGCTTGAAACTTGAATTTGCTGTCTTTTTCTGAGAAAGTCCATTCAAAGAACACTTCTGTCTTTTTTTTTTTTTTTTTAGCATCTACAGGCTAACACATGGAGAAATGTTGACTGTACAGTGAGACGTCAGATGAAGAAGAATTACACAGACAGTTTGTACAACGCAGAGCCACGCTATGTTTTTGTTGCTTCATCCAATTGTGTGGACAAAGCAGTGGACACAAAATCTGGATGTTTTGAGACATTCATTTAATCTCTCTGGCACACGGAAACCAACTATTCCAACAATTTCTCCTAGGTTTCTATACAAAGGATTTTACACTGTGACAAGAAGATTTCAGCGCCTGAGGTTCAAATCCCTCTGAGTCAGTGGTGAATTATTAGCGAAGAAGAACTGCTAAATGCAGTCAATCTGTGTCATGTAAGGTGGCGGAAGGGTCAGGAAAGAAATAGTGAGGCGAATTTTAAAAAGGTCTCGGAGAGGCCGTGTCAGACTTGGGTCAAATAATTATTTGAAATAGTATTAAATATTATCTAAAATAAAAAAGTTGTACCTGAAGTGCCAGGTGCTGAGGTCTGTTTTTGATAAGGAGCTCATTGTGGGTAGGCAAATGACTGTATTTGGTAGTTCAGACAGCATTCTCTGGATGGTTGAATTAACTTGGTGCTACAATTTCATGTCACAAATTCCACCTACCGGGATAATCTCAACATGCTCTTTTTTAACGTGTGTGTGTGTTACTGAGAGAAATGAAGAAATCCAGATAAAGACCAGGAGAAAAGGAAGTGAATCCACAGAGATTAGCGTCTCGGCCTCGTCGCTCCTCCTCTCAGTCCATCTGTCTTGGAAGGAGATGAAACCTTAATCTTGTTACAAAGGGAGGAGCTTTGGTCTGGAAGCTCAGTTTAACACAGTTAACACGAAGAGTGTTGTAGACCTTTTTATGAGCAAATTGCTTTTATAGGTAGTACACTATATACACTTTATTATTTAAATGACGTGTTGTGGACAAGTAGCACAAAATACATATTGTGTCGTCAACTTTCTTTTTTTTTTATATAGATTAAATAGATTGTATAAATATGAAATGATGCATTTTAAAAGGAAAAAATATATAGTGCTGCCTGATCTGAAGTCAAAGGAATCAGATACTAATCTCCATTGCAAATACCAACTTCATTAGGATTTCAACCACGCAGTTTATTCACATTGTTTTTAATTTATTCCAGCACCTTTTCGAGTTGTGGCGGTGAGAGGTATCTCAGCCAGAATCTGCAGTAGTTTAATTAAAGTTGTCGTGAGCTGCAGAACGGTACCACTCATAACAGCGGTATGCATCTCCCTTAGTCTACCTTGCTGCACTCTAACAACTTAAACAAACATTACACCACCTGGCATGTGACATTTGTTCTTATATTGTCAGTGTATTCATTACTAATACCCCATATATAGTAAAAAAAAAAAAAAAAAAAAAAAAGAAATGATCATAACTAACTCAAAGGTGACACAAGTACATTGTAAATACATGTTGCAAATATTTTCCAACGAGTGCCAATATGTAATTATTTGCCCATGTTTGATATTTTGCAAGCCAGTTGAGTGGAGTTTGATACACAGGCTCACTCGCATTGATTTTGCTAAATGACATTGCTCCTGAAGGCCACTAGATGTTGCTGTTTAGTTTATTATCACACATCAGGTCACAACATTTACTCCCTTTTGCACTTTACAGTAACTTGATAATCCAGAGATGGCCATAAATGAAAAATAAGCTGGATTCTCTTCCACATGTGATCCTGAAGCTTTACTGGCGACCACCTCAGCTTGTCCATCACTCCTGGGGCCGCCAGGTGCTGAACCTGAGGACGATGTGCTCATTCGCTTTAGGTTTGTAGCAGCCGATTCCTGTGAAAAGGGACAAGTTTGGATCAGAAACTCTTGACATTTCAGTTCATAGATAAACACAGATTCTGAGAGGAGCACAGTGCTCAGTTGTGCTACTCGGTTCACATGGTGTTGTTACGTTAATAGCAAGTAGAAGACGATGAATTATTAAATCCTCCTCACTCCAAAAAACAAAGAAGCACTTTAAAATAACCAACAAATATGTAGTTACACCGCCTGAATAAACGGCAAAAATCACAGCGAAAAAAAAAAAAAGGAGTGATTTAATATCGTCACAACAATATTATTTTTGAATAATCACACCAGAGGACCATCCTGAGGGCGATAAGTGAAAGCTCAACCAACTCTCCTGCCTCATTACAGCTCATTAAGTCCGACTTGTTGTACTGAGACTCTGGAGAGGATGCTCACCCACATCCAGCCTGCTGTACTCCCCTGAGCTTTCTGACAGGATCTCCCAGTAGGTCTGCTCCTGCTCGTTTCCAGCTACTCCATTCACACTCTGCAGCAACACACCAAAGTCTGGGTCCTCCCTCACAGTGAACCTGCAGGCCACACACACAGAGAGTCAGGGCGTCTATCTACAGCAGAACGGAGGCGGTGGAAGCATTCAGATGCTCTACTGAAGCACAAGTACTAATACCACACTGTGCCATTCAAAGTGTTACTGGAGTCAAAGTATGCAAGCATAATCTGGAAAATGTAATAAAGGTATTAAAACTACTCAATGCTGCAGCATGTTTGCGGTGACTGTTCTACTATTATATATGCATTCATGTAAAAGCAGGATTTTGCTGGTGTAGTTGGCAGAGATGGGGCTCATTTTTAACTATTTTGTATCAGATTGCAACTAATGGATATTCTAATTATGGATTAATCTACTGTTTATTTTCTCCATTAATTGAAGTGTCACCTTCACATTGTGTGTTTTGTCCAACCAACAGTTCAAACCTCAAAATGACTAAGATGCATTCAAATTATGAGAAATAGTCAAATGAAAAGCAGCAAATCCTCACATTTGAGAAGCTGAAATATGTTTGCATTCAAAATTATTCAAACATTAACCAAAATAGATACATTCATATAAATTGAATATCTGTAATTTCTTGATTAGTTAATTGTTCCAGCTGTACTTGTATAAAGTGTTGAGTATCATTTATATTAAAACATATTTTCTAAACTTTTCATATGTTTCGTGTGCAAAAATCTTAATTTCTAACTAAAGCTGTCAAGTGGTGTAGTAGTGTAGTGGTGTAAAAACTCCAATATTACCCTCTGAAATGTAATAGAAAGTGACATGAAAAGAAAATACTCTGGAAAAGTACAAGTACCTCACATTTGTACAGAAATTCAGTACATTATTAAATGTTCTTAGTTATATTCCACCACTGCAGCAGAAATAGGAAATCTCAAGCTTAAATATAGAAGAAAACAGCCAGCCACCTTTTGAGGAAAAAAAAGAAGCATATTATGCAGAGATATTAAAGAGGATGTCATGGGTGGTCTTACTTGAAGTCCCACTGTGTTTCCTGCAGTCTCCTCAGAGCGCCCAGCAGCACGCCTCCCTCTACCACAGAGCTGAGATGGGACTCAGGAGTCACGTTAGACAGGTCATTCTCCACAGACAGTCTGATGGGAAGAGTCGCCGGACCTACACACCATGTTGTATTCAGGTAAAGTGATGCTTTGCTTGATACATGTACACAAAAGTCAGTCATTTAAGGTTATATTCTCTTAAATATTCACCTGCGGCTGTGAGAGGTCCTTGTGTCACCAACAGAAGTAAGCCCACAGAGAGGAGAGCGGTTGTTCTTGGAGACATCCTGTACGATCTTCTCCCTTTGGGTGTCTACCAACACTTCAGCTCAGTACTTATGGTGGGCCTAACCCTCACTTGTGAGCACACTCCAGTCCTAGAATACCTTCACTCCTGCAGTCACTAGGTCATTTTGCTAAGACGTCTTTTGTTGAGTTGAAATATTCAGCCACAGACTGAAACTAAAACACACATGAGTGTTTGCTCTTGTCTCACACATGGCAGCCAGTCATCGTTAATGTGTGCTTTATGAATAGAGAAACACTGTTATCTCTGAAGTAAATTAATGATCATTTAGTTGATTGATGATTTGCCTTTATGGTTTCTTTCTGGCCAAGAATGAGAATAGTTGGTTGTTGTGTGTTTTTTTTAAAGTTTTTTATAGATCATTCATGTATGCAAACTCAAGCTTATTCTGCAGAGAGTGCAAGAAAGGTTATCTCCTCCAGGCAAATATTACATTATGCAATCAGGATTTGGCCTTTTAAGTTGAATATTAGATTTAAGTTGCACCTCACCTGTCCCCAGTCTTATCAAAGCTTGAAAAAAAGGGCCATGCAACATATTTACTGGAGCCCAAAAACAAAGCATTCGTCTTTATTTTGTATACTGACTTGTCTCAATCACACCAAGGCTGCGTTATAGAAAAAATGACAAGAAAAAAATACATTGCAACACAGTACAAACCTGTGAAGATGTACATGCCTAATCATAAATAGTATTTAATATTTTTTTTGCAGTCAGTCTGATGGATTCAGAGTTACATGTGTTGCACTGTGTCTCTGTCTAACAATATGGTAATAACTCCATAAAGGACTCGGAGGCACATCACAGAGAGAGAGCTGGGTTGCTGTGCTGAAGTTGCTCATGCAGTGACGGGAGGGCTCGTTTTAAATTGGTCTGATTAAGTAGCAGGTGCGATTGGCTAAAAATGGTTTTGATTTCCTCTCAGGGGTGATGTAAGCCATGTAGGACCCGCTTGAACGCGAGTAACCCCGGCTGTTTTACCGAAAATAACCCGGGCACTGCAGCATCAGCACCAGGCAGCTGCGCAGGTGCGGCCTTTAAAGAGACAGCGGGGCCTAGAATCTCACCAAAACCTTCCTCATGTTTACACAGACTGTCAACAGCAGTGCACAGAAAGCGATAGAGCTGAATTGATCATCTGTGTCGGTATTGAATATGGCAAGATGAGAATAATACAAAATAAAAAACAATTCTTTCACAGCAGAGCTTTAATCCTAAATTATTATTATTCCCATCCCGCTCATTTCCCCAGATACCACAGCCCAAAGTAGCAGCAGAATAGAAAATGGAATACTTAAAAGGTTTAAATTGGCATCTGAGGGGCGGATTTAATGAAACAGGTCAATCTGATCTGAATACATTTAATTAACTGTGAATTAAATCCAAGTTTTAGGTCAATCTCCTTACCTTAAATCACTGTTATATCCTTAAAATGTATTTAAAGGGACTTAAGATCTGTCTATCATCAACTAGTGTATAGTGCCTTTACAAAATGTACTTTTTCCTTTCCCCCCGCCCCCCCCCCCCATCTGAGACCTTGTTCTCATACATGAGGTCAGGGTGAGGATTACATGAAAACGATAAAAACCAAAACAATATTATTTTTTTTTTCCTCCAGTAGCATCCTGCCAGCATCCAGCAACGCCCTGCATCCCAGACCGGCGTGCGTACCACACAGACGCACACACCGGTAAGAGGATAACGGCGGCTGCTACATCGAGCTGCTGCTGCTGCTGCTGAAGCATCTGCAGCGCTGTCCGCCTCCTTTCCGTTTCCATCCCAAATACCAGAGACTATATAGATTGTCGTTCAACACTATACTGCTGAGGATGTGTGAGAGTATTTCGATGCGAGTTCGGATCGGATGGATTCAATGAAAGGGATAATCCTAGCGAGGAGGAAAAACATGACAGGCATCCTGTTCCCCTGACGATTCTCGGGTATGCAGTCATAGTTTGAGGCCGGACATGATTTTAATCTCAGGAGTTGCTTTCGTAGATGCGGGATGGTGCGCGCCGCACCCCGAGAGATATTGATAAGGAGAATACTGCTTTGTCCTTTTATGCCTCTCAACGGAAGCGGATTTTTCCTGGACTGTGGCGCACAGTGAGCATCTTGTTTTCTCTTCTCTTCTTTTCTTTTTTTTTTTTTTTTTTTTTTTTTTTTGTTAACTGACTGTGACTGTTTGAGAGACCTTCTGATGTGGAGGGATTGTGCCGTTTTGTCTGAAGGGATCAACTGAGCACTGTTGCTCTCACCCAGAGAGGAGAACCAGGAGCTGGAGCTGCTCACCTGTCATTTCAACACACAATAAGAAGTATGTGCAATGCGTGTGTGCGTGTGTGTGTGCGTGTGTGCATGTGCAGTGCAACACACAGTGGGACTGACTGGTGAGGTCCTCAGAATCATTCATGACCCGTTTGCCATTTTTCATCATTTTCCAGCCTCATGTCTTCATCCCCATCAGTTTGTTGTTAACAGGTGCTTTTTTTTTTTTTTTGAAGAGCTGGCAGCATTCCTCATCACTGACAAGTCACTGCAGAGCCACACCACTGCAAAGCTACATTTAATAACCATATTTCATCCCCTTATGGGAGACTTGTAATATGGCCGTGTGTGTGTGTGTGTGTGTGTGTGTGTGTGTGTGTGTGTGTGCTCTCACATGTCCTTGCTTTGGGGCTGCACATGACAGAACACGGAGGCCTTCAATCTGACTGAGAGGCCATTAAAGCCTGTCAGGGTTTTACTGAGCTCATATGCAAGCTGGAAGTTCACTAATGGCAGGGTGATCAATAGAAGCCATGGTCAATTTCCTTCACTGGGCCTCCTCACATGAGGAGATTTTACTGCACATAGGACAAGGGTAGTAAACAGAGGGTGCTACTGTATTGTATTGCATGGCAGCATTGGCTGTAAACAGCTATTGTGTGTCCAAACAGAATATGAGTTTTGATTTTTAATGCTGATTTTTAGTCTTTCGTGCTTTGCTCCATCACTCTTCGCCTCTGATGAGTAGTGGCTGTGTGATATTTGTCAGTATTTACCACAGTAACCTTGATTCTGACATGAATGGTGTCCCAAAAATGATCTTTTCACGAGGATAAATGTGCCTGAACTAATCGCAACTTTGTGGGAGATGACTGGGTGTAAACATGTCAAGTTTTAGTAATACATTTCTGACCCACACAGACATTGTTTGTGTGTGTATATTTGTGTGTTATCATTATTTCTTTTATTTGGGTAGTAGGGATTTTTATGCAAATTTCAGACCTGCATGTATATAAAATAGGTCGTTTTTCAACTGTTTCCCAACTATTTGGACTGAATCTGGCAGTTTGTATATTATGTGTGTTCTTTTATTATTCCTGATACTACACACTATGCACATTTACTTTACAATCAAACCCACATCCCCTTAGTTTCGCTGATGGCATTTAAACCCGACCATCCATAAACATTTAACTGATAATCACATAGCCCTTTATTTACAGGCAGGCCTACTAATATGAAATAGGTCACTTTTTTATGATGAAAACTAATTTGAATGATGCAAATAATCCTCCTGCTTCATTTAGTAATGGGTATTTTGTTGTTGTTAAATAACTACTAACTTTTACCTGATTAATGGGAGGCTAAAGTGATTTAGATGCTTTCACATGTCCTGACATCGTCAGTATGCTGATATGAGGGAAACATTGTATTTTAGTTTCAGATTATAGGAACGCTAATGGATCGGCAGCCTCTACATGGTTTAACAGACACTTCAGACAGGCTGCCTTGCCTAGAAGGAAATTTATGTGAATCAGCAGTATACGTGTGCTGCAGGACTGAAACCAGATCCCGACTCCTCACACTCAGAATCTCATCCCCACAACCAGCCAGTCCATAAAATAAAGTGTAATCAAATCATATCCAGCACCTAGTCTGCAGTCATCCTAAAATCATTCCTACAACACATTTTTATGTCCACACATCTGCTGAGGCACTCATGTTCTATGGAAAACCAACTAGAATTGACATGTTTGTTTCGTTTTTTTGATCAATTGAATTATTTACCTCACTTTAATGCATTTTCCAGGTGAAACTTGATCTGCATCGGATGTTTTTCATCTATGAAACTATAGGGGGTGTAAGGCTTCTTCTTTTGAAGCAGGGCAGTGGAGTTAAAACAGTTGTAAACACTGACATGTCTTTCCTCCTTTGCAGCCCAACAGCATGGCAGAGAGGACACTGGAGCAGGGCTCCGTCAGCATCCCCATGGAGGAGACCAAACTCCACACCGGAGCGCCTCCGGAGGCCCCGCTGCTCACCCACTTAAAGAAAGTGGAGAACCACATCACTGAGGCTCAGCGCTTCTCCCACCTCCCACGCCGCTCTGCTGTGGACCTGGAGTTCAATGAGCTCTCGTACACCATCCGCGAGGGCCCCTGGTGGAGAAGGAGAGGTACTGCAGGGCTCAGTTCACATAGTAACCATGATGGATGAGGAGCAAGCAAACACCACCCATGATGATCAATATCTGGAGTGCACAAATTTCAAGGGAGGCATTTAATAGCCTTTGTGACATTTAAGAAAAATATTTTTTTTCCCCCTCAGTGGGAGTCTGTCTCTCTAGCTTTGCTCTATTGTTCAGACACATGTAGCCCAGCCCTGTCCACACACACACACACACACACACACACTTGCAGACTTTCACCATGTTGTAGCAGGCCTGAGCTTTTGCTGCGCTCAGCAGAGTTTAGACATAGTAAATAATTTACACTCGCAGGTTGGCACTGCTCGCCTCTCTTTTCCCCTAGTTGTCCGACGATAGGCGGTGGCAGTGAGTCAGACCCGCGATTGATCTGCTCATGAAATATGAACGCCATTTCAACTCGCCACCTTTATTCGTGATAAGCCTCCAACCTTTGGTCATTTCTGCCTGTCAACTAAACCGGCACTCTGTAAACTATTAGCTGCATTAAGTATATTTAGCAGGGTGAGGACTTCAGAGGAGTCCTTTATTCACATTCTCCACCATGTTGTACCCTTAGGAGAGGCCCTACATGATGCATTGCAGGTTGTGTTATTTTCAGTCTTGTGTAATATTGATGTGCATTATGAAAGCCCGGCAGAGGAGTGTTTGTCGTTCCACTGTGAAACCTGAACGTAAGGAGAGCATTCATGAGGAGGATCATGGTGAGAATGCTTTTGATGCACATGTTTTTGTTCCCCCCCTTAGTGGTCTCATCAAATCAACCTGTGGTGTTTGCTTTTGTTTGTGTCGTCTCTTCAGGGCGCCTGCTTGTGCTCATCAGGCTGATGATGTGTGAGCAGGAAGCATCTCAGCTTTTACTAATTAAGCGGTGCCTTTCTTACAGAGGCTCGCCTGCCATTTTACTCTCTTTCCAATCCGAATGAACCCCCCCGTCACATACATCCTGCTCTTTCTAACCTCTTTCTGCCTCTCCGATTACCTCTGCCACTCACGTACTGTGTAATAATATAATCAGCGTGTTGCTCATATTTGTCATGTCCCGTACTTCCTTCTGAGGGGCTTGTCTGTGTTTGTGTCTTATTTGTCAAGCTCAGAGCTGATCCTCTGCAGTTCCTGTCTGCCTGATCAAAGCTGTAAAACAGGTGTAATGACACAGAGCTAAAAGGCTGTTGTTCTGCTGTGTGTTTTAGTAGTCGGTGAGGATTTCTCCTTGGACCCAAACCACATAATTCCTGCTAAATTACGTGCAATTTTACAGCTGGTAGAGGAAAAAGGATGACGTGAACAATGAGCCTTAAACCTGTGACTTCACTTAGTAATTGAATGCGCTTCAGTCTTTGAGTCATTGACACACTAAGTATGAGTCATTCCTTAAAATGTCTGTGACGACCTGGAAGAGATTACCAAGAGGAAGATAGTGTAAACGAATGTCGCTTATTTTATTGTAAAAGGGTTCAGGAAGGTGAGGCGCTGTATGAGCTGCTGTCTGCATTTGTTATTGTAGCTTCTTCTTGGCAAGGAAAGCTGTTTATCCCCATTAGGATGAAGTTGCTGTGACCTGCTTTAACGTTGAGGGTATTTTCCTAACTGGTGAAACACTACCCCAGCCACGAAAGGGGAAGGACAGGAAGACAGTGAGAGCAGGAAAATTATTATATGCCTCTAGGTGATTTCAGCTCTGCATTTTGCTATTTACAGGAAGTGCGTCTCTGCACCTGCACTGCATTGAGGAAGAAGAGTGTGGTCATCTTACGGATAAAATCACATCTTCTACTTAACATGCTCTGTGCTGCTCTGACCGTGCTTCTTTTTAGAATGCATCCTCATGCCTGCACACCATAAATCAAATATATGACTGAGAAGTCATTCATGATGCTTTTTCCACTAACATTTAGTCCTTTTCCGGCAGCATGGTAATGAAAATGTATGACTAGATTTGAAAGGAAAGCAGATTGTATTTTCTTTTTTATCCTGCTATGTTGTAGACCATATGGTCCGACAGAAGTCAAAGCGATGCCTAATGTATTTGCCATATAAAAGATTTGATAGCAGTTTATACAGTCTGAGGATGTGATGTCCTGATGTGAGGGGGGGGGGGGGGGGGGGACCATTAGAAAATGATCAAGGACAGCAGACAGATCTTTCTTCCCTTCATTTTCATTTTCTCTGTGTGTGTGTGTGTGTGTGTGTGTGTGTGTGATTTCACAGTTTGGACAAATTCATTTAGTTCAAAAGACTTGTTTCTTTCTTTAAAGCTGCTAACAATTGGTCATAATTAGTGACATTAGCTTGAACTGAGTTGATTTATGCAGCTAAATGTAGTTTAGAGCCTAACTTGAAATAAACCGTACCGACTTTACACGTCAAAGTCTGTTTACAGGTGTTGGGGAGTAATACTGCATATGTGATAAGAGACGTGAAGGCTCCAGAGTGAGGTGCGCAGAGTCTGATAATTGGCACCAAGTGATGTCACTTGAGTCGGCGTCAGTTGGAGCTGAAGACTAAATTTGGAAATGAAAAGAAATCTGGGGGTGTGGAGTTAGAAAGAAGTGAGTTTACCAGATTTCTGTAGCCACTCCTCATCTCTGCCTAAAGCAATGATCTCGAGGCTACATTGAGTTGCATTGTGGGTTATGTAGGCACCAGGTTTTGACAAGGAAAAAGAATGCATGGAATAAAAAAGACGATGTCCGGTGCGTCTTCTTTAACATCCAGCAAAATATAAAAGTGAAAGGCCAATAGGTAACATCTATCATCTATCATCAGACGGCGTTTCATATGAACAGGTTATTCTTCTGATGAAAGGCTTTTTTGCATGTTGCAACCACTGCCTGGCTGTGCATGTTTGCATATGGTATAGTCAAATAAGGTAAAGGTAAATACAGAACATGGAAATGTTTAACAGGTATTCATTTTCCAACAAATGTGGTCAAATAGCACATTCTCCATTCAGTCATCCAGACAGTCATTTGAGATGAGAATAATTGTAGTAAATAAGTGATTATGTGTGAGGGAAAAGAACTACTTTTGGAAACATAATCTTCCCGCTGTGAGAATCATGTTTCCATCTGTGTCAAGGGCTCCAAATTTCAGGCTGAACCCAGCTCAAGCGTGACTCATAATAATTTGTCTTACAATTACTGTGAGATATCCTATGAGATGAGGCTCGATGTGCACTGTCACATGCGGTTAAATCGCTGTGTGTTTGACAGTGAGGTGGGCTACATACTCTGTGGCTCTCATGAGACTGCCCGCAGCCTGGCGCAGATATTGCCATTATTATGCACGACCTACAGCACCGGGTTAGATCATCAGTATGCACCACATGCCAGAGCAGCGCTGCTTCACTGAGAGCAGGCTGCTCTGCTGTCTGAGTGGAGGCTGTCTGATGTAATAACACTGTGTGGGAAGAAGGGGCTCTGCCATTAGGCTACTTTACTCATAGAGTGATGGTTTGAGGGGGCTGGCAGCTCTGCTGAGACCCTGATTACAAAGCTTGAGACAGGAAGAAGCATCCCTGAAGACAGTTGAGTAATAGGTGCGGCGGGGCAGACAGGGGTGACAACAAGGCAGGATACTCGCAGACCCTTTTTAACTTTCTATGTCTGGAAGCTTTCAGAATCTGTCAGTTCAAAAAGTGTTCAAAGCTGAGCCATCTTCATTAGAAGCCCACAGCACTTCAACACATGTTTTAAACTGCTGCAGGAGAGTAATGCCTGTGGTTTTCTGCTGGCGCCACTGAGGGAGCCATGTTTTAGTCTTGTTTCTCTTTTTTAGTTGTATTGCTGCACACCTGATATCTCATAGAAGGCTGTGAAGAACTTTATCTATTTTTTATTCCTCACAGCCAACTTCACCTTGAATTCTGTCTTTTTTTAGACACTGATAACAACTTTGTCTATCTAAGAAATAACACCTTTAAACAATGGGCAATTGTAGAAACAGATAAAAAAATGACTTCAAAAATACATTATAAACAATAAATAAATGTAAATATATATATATATATACATATATATATATATATATATGTACATATACATACAAAAAGTACAAGAAGAAGGGAATTTTAATGTCAGCATTGGGGTTCAGGTGCCATAGCAGCATCCAAAAAAATCTTCTTTTTTTTTCTTAATGGGGGCTGTAGTGTAGCCTGCTAATCAGAATAATTTTACAGACAACATGTATGATCAGCAGCACTGCTAGCTCTGCCTGATGGTTCCTGGCATGCAGATTAAGTAGGCTGTGCTTCCACTGCTGGAGTGAAATTAGGCTCGCTGTCTGCATAATTATCCGTAGAAACACTTTAAGAACAGTGTCACGGTGCAACACAGCTCAGTAAGTTCCAAAGGTAAAAAAAAAAAAAAAAGGCCATTACACAGGCCCGCTATTCCAGCTGGTCCACTTTCTCACGGTCAGAGTTTATAAAGGCGTTATAAAAGTGAACAGACTAATAAATGACCAAGCAGTTGGACCATGACATAAATTAACCGCTGGGTGAAAACAAACTGAATGCAGAATGTAAAATTATTTTGTCAGCTGCTGTTATTCCTGTTAGGAATAAACATCAGTTCCTATCTTGCTCTTATATCTGTCTTTCTCTACAATTAATTTCCCACATGAGTACACTGAAAACCAATGAAAGAAGATAGGGTATAAATAAACAAAAAATTTAATTTCATCCCTCAATAGTTGCCCTGTTCTCCCTGTGTGAGTAGGACACACGTTCAGTAACGGATTTTAAGCTTACGTTTCCTGATCTTTTATACACTTGCTATTTTGTTTTTGTGCTTATATTTTTCCATCTTTACTCACCGTGCTTTTTACTTTTCTTTAACCATTAATTTCTCCTCTTTGTCAGTGATTACTGGTGGATGTTCAAAATACAAAATAAATATTTTAGTGTAACAGAAATGTGAGTCTAGGAAATGGGAGAGAAATATATGCCTGAAAATAAAACAAATGAATTGAAAACTCACTGTTTTAGATCTTCCAATACGTGGCATAAAAAGTATCCGCAACATGTCTGAGAATGATTGAAACGAACAATTTCAGACCAATTACAGCACTATAAATAACAGCTTTTCTCTCTCTCTCTCTCTTTGTCAGGTTACAAAGCCCTCCTCAAGTGTCTGTCGGGAAGATTCAGAAACAAGGAGCTTATTGGCATCATGGGGCCTTCTGGAGCCGGGAAATCCACTCTGATGAATATCCTGGCGGGTTACAGGTAAGGTGAAGAAAGATCATACTTTTGATTTCATTCAGAGCTTGGAAAATGGCTAAAATATCATTTTGTTTTCTGTTGGGGAAAACAGGGAGACGGGCATGAAGGGCCAGATCCTGGTGAACGGTCGACCGAGGGACCTGAGGACCTTCAGGAAGATGTCGTGCTACATCATGCAGGATGACATGCTGCTGCCACACCTCACCGTGCGGGAGGCCATGATGGTGAGGTCGTCCAAAGATGAGAAAACAAAACACCTCATTGAATCCTAATGTTCAATAATGACGTGTGCCGACTTCTGTCTGTCTTTCAGGTTTCTGCCAATCTGAAACTGAATGAGAGTGTGCAGGTCAAAAAAGAACTTGTAAGTCTGAAGATATTGATTGCATTACGATTGCAGAATTATTAATAATATAATAATATGATAATATTTGCATATTGATGAGCCAGCCTGCTTTATGGCACTGTTGAATTTACAGGATTCGTACATCAACATGCCACCCTGCTTTTTAAATAATCTATTTCACTGGATAAGACAATACAGGCATTTTCATCTGGCTATTTTATAGATAAAATAACACTGCCCATTAATGTCACGTGACTTCCTATATATAGATAACATCTTTGCTGATGTCCACCATCTTGTCTGCGGCCCGGTCCCTCTCGGTTTTAGTGTAGAACAAAGCATCTCCATGTTTTTTCATAATTTTAATATGTATATGGATGGTTACATGAAAACATTTTACTGCGAAATTAGTTTATTCGGTTGATGTTTGGATCCTCCCCGAAACTAAAAAAATAGTGAAAATGTAGGCTTCTCCAAAAGGGACGGCGCCTGCCTTATCACATGTATCTCAGGAAATAATCAATACCTTTGTCCATTTTTTTGTATTGTCCAATACACATGAATTATAGGCGGAAATTGAAGAGGAAATTAAAAATCCGAAAAGTATATATATATAAGTCTGTCACTATTAAAGTAAGGTGACAAATCACCAAAAAAAAAAAAAAAAAGTATCCAAGATTGTAATCTTTTCATAAAAGTAGGTTATTTGGCGATTCACTGCACCCTCTGCTGTCACAGCTCTAATAGGTCACTGGTGCAGCCAAACCGACACGCACAATGGGGCCCTCATATATCAATATTACGACATAAGGTCACGTATACCATAAGAGTAGATTTATATGAAGTAGTAGATGTTTTCCCTTTGGTCAGTTATGTGTGTCATCGTGTACCCACATTCGTCTCTGTTTGTGTGTCAGGTGGATGAGATCCTGACTGCTCTGGGTCTTCAGGAGTGTGCTCAGACACGCACCAACTCTCTCTCTGGGGGCCAGTGCAAAAGACTGGCCATCGCCCTCGAGCTGGTCAACAATCCCCCCGTCATGTTCTTTGATGAGCCCACCAGGTAGGACATTACTTAGCTGCTTTGAATGTGTGTAATTTCAACATAAATCCAGTTATATAGAGCATTAACCTCTCTGTTTTTCCTGTCTCGTCTTGCGTCCTATCCCAGTGGTCTGGACAGCTCGTCCTGCTTCCAGGTGGTTTCCCTCATGAAGTCTCTGGCTCTGGGAGGACGGACAATCATCTGCACCATTCATCAGCCCAGCGCCAAGCTCTTTGAGATGTTTGATAAGGTAACTTGAGTGCCCGTAGCGCTGGACACGAGTAGCTTTCCATTAGCTGCTGCTCTGTCCAGGGCACTACAGGTTAGCATGATTCATTTTATCCATCTGACGAGCAGCGCGGCAGTCGATACGCAGGCCTCTTGTTTTTTCAGTCGTTCATATATTATTCAGAGAGTCAGTGTGTTGGAACGAATGTTGATTACTCTGTACCTGTGTTGCCCCACCAGCTGTACATCCTCAGTCAGGGTCAGTGCATATACAAGGGCACAGTCCCTTACCTCATCCCTTATCTGAAGAACCTGGGCCTCCACTGCCCGACATATCACAATCCTGCTGACTTCAGTAAGTCACGCAAGTCCTCTAGTACAAGTGTGTGTCTGTGTGTGTCAGGTGTTTTTATTCTTACCAGCTTGTCCTCTGTCCCCAGTCATTGAGGTGGCGTCAGGGGAGTATGGGGATCTGAATTCAGTGCTGTTTGAGGCAGTCCAGGGTGGACTGTGCTCCGAGGAGGGCAAGAAGAACTCCAGAGACAAGAATGACTCTTCCTGTCCCTCTCAATGTCCCAGTGTGAGTGCTACCACCCTTGTCGAATAACACCACACCTATATGTTTTATATTAACAGATGTTATAGCCTCTCATCATCATTTAACAATGCAAAATGCAAGCCCTACAACCAGAGAACACTTTACTAATGTCAAATGTTGTTTGATAAAAATGAAATTTCATCGGAATTCATCGGTTTCCTTTAGTGATGGATTAACTGCATCCATTTCACAATAAGCGATCTGCTCATTTCAGAGGCGGCCCGTGTATTTTGCACAGAATACAGTAGCGTTGGTTGCGTCCATTTTGGCCAAAAATACTCTTATTACTTGATTTCTGGGGTTTAGTTAAGTTTTTTACAGTAAAAGAACATCATAATGAAGCACAAAGGGGAGGATGTTACATTCAAACAAAACACCACGTAACTCTTTCCTTTTCACATCATCCAAACTGTTCCTCCTCTCCTCCACTCCATCGATCTGTCTCCACCTCTCTCAGCTTCCTCTTATTCTTTCTTTCTCAGCCTCATAAATCGCTTTTGATAAGAGCATCAACTAAAGGCTAAAACTGTAAATGTAAACCACCAAGAGCACTCTCACATACCATTACTCCAGCATGGTTCAGTTTTGCACTTCTGCTCCTTTTATTTTATTTATTTATTGATTTTCTTTGTTGACTTTTTTGTCTCCTGGGTTTTTCTGTGTAGGCATCAGCCAGCCTTTACCATAACCAGAGGTTATGATGTTTTTTTATTATATATGTCCATATCTTCCTTTTCTGGCTACTGCGTCCTAACTTTCACATTCTTTGATTGCGTGATTTAAGATATTATTATAACTTTCTTTTCAGCATCAGTCAGGGACAATTTGAATCATAAACTTAATCATAAATAAACAATCAGGTTATATAGGAGAGGGTATGATTTCTCTTGGTTGGTTCTGTGTGTATTGCATAACTAACTCGGTCTCACTGTCTTTCTCCACAGGAGACAGGAACCCTTGAGAAACATAGCTTTGCCACCAGTACATTCACACAGTTCTGCATCCTCTTCAAAAGAACCTTCATTACAATATGCAGGGACATGGTAATAATAATAATTATTATTCTATGAACTATTCCTGCACAAAATCAGATTGTGATAAGCAGAGTATATTATGAAAATCAGGTTTTTCGGTATCAATTAAGGGCTTTTTGAGTTGTGTTGACATTGGTTTTGTGTGTTTTCAAGGTGCTGACCCACCTCAGGGTGATGTCCCATATTTGTATTGGAGTGCTGATTGGCCTGCTTTATCTCAAGATTGGAAATGATGCCAGCAAGGTCTTCAACAACACGGGCTTCCTCTTTTTCTCCATGTTGTTCCTCATGTTTGCTGCCCTGATGCCCACCATCCTAACATGTAAGCTGCGGAGTCTCGCGAGAGATCGGAAACATTGATTTGTTGTTTTTCTGGTTGAAGTGGAAAGTCTTTTGACGCTGCTGTTGTTCCACAGTTCCTCTGGAGATGTCTGTGTTTATGAGGGAACATCTCAACTACTGGTACAGTCTGAAGGCCTATTATTTGGCCAAAACCATGGCTGATATACCGTTCCAGGTAATGTTCGAATGATTGAGCAAACGATGGATTTGACATGATTACACTGTATTTCAAATAACAAAATCTCTTTTACAGGTGCTTTGTCCAATCTTGTACTGTAGTATAGTGTACTGGATGACTGAACAGCCTCCAGAGGTGGGTCGCTACCTGCTCTTTATGGCCTTGTCCACATCCACAGCCCTGGTGGCCCAATCCCTAGGGCTGCTTATAGGGGCTGCATCCACGTCTCTGCAGGTAGGCAAACTTGCATGCGTTAAAGTCCCTCTCCTCTAGTGTGATTTTCTGACGTCACAACCAGGAAGTCAATCGTGCAACTTACAGTGTGATGAGGAAACTTGAAATCACGAGTGCACACACACACACACACACACACACACACACACACACACGTACATACACACACACACACTGAGAATGGTCTGCTTCTTTTCTAGAGGAAAAGTAGTGAAGATGAGACATTTTGTGTCCAGTAGCTTAACTTATGAAACTAGGACAGTGCTGCAGCAGTTGTTACGCACTTGTGGCCATTACAGGCTGGTTAAGAGGAGTGAGGCGTCAGCAGTTAATGACAGTACACACACACACACACACACACACACACACGCACGCACGCACGCACGCACCACACACACACAATCTCCCTCCCTAATGAGTGATCTCTAGAAGTGACTTCTGTGGCCCACTCCTCATCTCTGCTTGAGGCTACATTAGCCGATACTTGCATAACACACACATCTCCAGCTGAATGGTCAGTGGTGGCATTGCATTGTGGGTAATGTGCGCGACACAAAGAAGAATCCTTGAAATAAAACAGATGACAACTCTGGTTCTGCTGCAATGATTTTGATCCTTTTCTTAACCTGTGAGTCCTACAATGTTAGAAAAGTGCAATGCTAAATCTGCGCAGTATTCTTTTAAGTATCTGCTGACAAGATATTTTACTGAGCCTGTTTTTTTAATTGCATACTACTCATTTGTTCCACAGGTGGCAACCTTTGTGGGTCCAGTCACAGCCATACCAGTACTCCTCTTCTCTGGCTTCTTCGTCAATTTTGACACCATTCCCAAATACCTACAGTGGAGCTCTTACATTTCCTATGTCAGGTACTTTCAGCTACTTAATGCAGTTCACATTTCTAACAGTTAGACTTGCTAAATTAATGTTGGCCCTTGGTCTTTGTGTTCACGCTTTCTCTGATCTGAAATGATTCACTTTCACGAGTGCGTGTCGGGTTCACGAGTTTAACATTTCTGCTTTCAGGTACGGCTTTGAGGGGGTGATACTCTCAATCTACGGGATGAACCGGTCAGAGCTGGAGTGTCCGGGCTTGGTGTGTAAGTTCCAAAAGCCAGAGGAGGTCCTGCAGCTGCTGGATGTGGAGGATGCAAAGCTCTACGTGGACTTCATGGTGCTGGGGGTTTTCTTCTTGGTCCTCAGACTGGCTACTTACCTGGTTCTGCGCTACAAAGTCAAGTCAGAGCGTTAAGATGTCCAGAGGCTAATGGATTTGGACGCTCGCACATATCCCAGCAGTGTGAGATAGTAAGCAAACATATAGTTTCTCTTTCTTTGTCTCTACCTTACATACATGTACAAAGACATACACAAGTCCAGCACATAAAAACATCAGAAAGCTGTGCTGCACCACCAAACTGTACAGTATAATATTGTGTTTGTTTTTCAAGAAAAGAGATCAACCCTTTCTGCCCATTATTATCCTTAAGGTCCTTAATAGTATTTTTCAGATCACCATTACCTTCCAAAAACATTGTGTATCTGCACTATACATAAACAGAATACCCAACAAAGTAACAAAAAGCATGTGTCTTTAAACTGAGAAATTTAGATTTTTGCCCACTCCAAGAAAGTGCCACATGAGTCACGAGCTCAAGCCTCCGGGTTTATGGTGAGCCATAGTAACCATCTTGGTTCAGGAGTGTCCAATAACTTGTAGCTTCTCAATCCAATGCCTACGAAGATAATCCAACATCTGAATCCACATCAGCACCCATCAAGGAACACGATTTTAAGACGGACAACCTCCATATGCCATCAGGAAAAGTAGAAACTTTCAGTGCCAGAACACTTTCGTGCGGTTTCTCACTCTCCTGTAGAAACATCTCATCAGGTATCGTAACCAAGACGTTGAACACAATGGCTTTTCTTTACGGAATGAGACTTTAACAAACCGACTGCCAGTGGATGACTTTCCTCGCTTTCCATCTCCAGTGTGGATCATTTTTGCAGGACCTTCTGCCCTACCATCAACGTCGGTAGAACCCAGGCCTATGGTTCCTTACTTGCTACCTTATATAACACGTTTGTCTCTGCCATAACCGAGGAAGCATTCAGAAAGCAAGCATGACTGCTGTTTCCAGCCTGATGCAGAGGGCTGTTGCACAGAGAGAATGGTGTTATAGGTGAAGTGCAACAGCCGATTCTATGGCTAAAAAAAAAAAAGAAAAAAAAAAAGTCTAATCTGTGTCGCTCTTTTGACACAATTCTTTGAACTGCTTGTTTCCACTCGTTGTATGACTCTTTAGCTGCCTCCTCCCTGAGTTCCTTCTCTTTCTCTCTGCTTTGCTGATGTCTGACTGATGTGTGTTGTCTGAAACAATGCTAGATATCTTGAAACGCTGGCTGGGCAGGTTTTGTGCCTCTGAACTAGAATGATTTGAGTTTGCTCTGCTTCATTGTTCGCACACACAACACACACACACACGCACACACACACACACACACGCACACGCACACACACACACACACGCACACGCACACGCACACACGCACACACACACGGCAATGTTTAGAAGAGCCTCTCCGTGTTGCAGGGCAATGCAAATATTTTCCAATAGACTTGCTATGAAATATTTCTTACTCAAACTATGCTACTTAGTAATCCTTATTATAATGCATAAAATAATGTGCGTATATAATCAACGATTGTACAGTGAATATGTCATGCTGTAAACGAAATGTCCATTTGCACTTTTCAATGTATGTTTATCCTATTTTTTTTATTTGTTTGTATATTATTTAATTTTTTATATATATCCATGTGATGAGCGCTGCTTGAAAGTATAAGGGGAAAACAGCAACCGAATGTTGCATGTTCACATTAGGAATGAAATTTATGGAATATTAAATTTCAGAGTAAAGCATAACACTTTTGTTTCCTCATCCAAATGTATGCATCCTGCCATGGAGATGCAAATCCTCTGCTTTCTGCTGAACATTTTTAGAATATCTAGAATTGAGTGCGTCACTGGTGCAGATTTAAAAAAAATTTAAAAAAAAGAAGAAAGAACCAGGAGTGAGAAAGTAACGTAGATATGTGTGAAATGTGCTAGAAGGAAAAAAGATAACCAAATGTATCATTATGTACAGTAGCTAAAGAGATTGGCGGTCTCTTTAGGAAGACACAGGATCAGAGGGCAGCGATCACTGATCTGCTTCACTGTTCAGCGGGTGGAGTCCTGCAGACAGAAGGCAGCAGGTGGGAGTTTGGAGTCTATCATTAATAGCAATAGTTAACATTGTGATGCTTGTTATACCTCCCACAGCTGTGGCAGAAGTCAGTTCATATGTTTTGAGAGCTTGATTTGACTTCTTTTGGTCCTAGCAGTTTTATTACGTGCAATAACCATCCAAAGGTGTTTTAACTCTATGAGATTATTTTCATGAAGGGAAAATGTGACGCTGCAATCTGTCTCTTTCTCATCTTTTCATTTTAGTTGTGTTTTTGTTGCTTCTGTTCAGTCTCTAATTTGTTGTTTACTGGATGGACCCTCTTAATGATTTAATTAGAGGGACCGAAGCAGAATAATAATAAGAGTTAAACGTACTGTAGATGGGTGCTGGATAAGCTAAAGCCACCAGGCAGATTTTCTGCTTTTATTGTCAGAACTCGTCGAGGTAATTGGTTCTCAAGTTAGTGCAGGAAAATGTGTAGCATGGGAGAAGTACTGCATAAAGTCACTTTTACTGCCAACACTGCAGATCTGTGTTTTAACCTTCCCCAAATTATATCAAAAGCCATGAGTTGGTAGCAGACCTGCAGGTACGAATTTGTATGGGGGAAAAAAGAGAAGCCAACCCCGGAACAAAGCAGCGATAATTAGCAGCGTTGAAGTCATTAACCAGTCTGGGGACAACTTGGCCTGAGGTCTTAAGGCCTGTGGTGCCATAGAAGAAAACAAATCTTTCTTCTTCTGCTGTAAAATGTAAAATGTAGAGGGTGCACCTCGCAATGAGACTATGTTGTCAAATGTTCTAATTCATTTTCTGGCCAAAGAATGAGCTCTGAAAAGTCGGCCACGATGTTTGTAGTATTGTAAATCCTACTGCATTTTCAATCCTCTTAAAATGTCCATGTTTCTTAAGTTTGTTTTCTTTGTTTTCCATTGTCATTTCCAGGTCAGAAAAGTGATCATCACTGACAGATATTATTTGGCTCCAGTGGAGATATTAAAATCACATGTAAGCAGTATTCTGGAAGTGAGTGTGCGGGATGCAGCTGATGAGCATATGTTCAATGCTTTTTCAATCTCTTTGACACTTTTATTTATCATGTCACTATTTCACCTGTTTCCATAATAAGCCACCTGACAGTGCACTCTAACATGCATGGTAAATAATTATATGCAGGCTATCCCTACAGAAAGATTGTCTAATTGAAAATTAGTAATAGAATGGAAGGCTGTTTAACACTGATCGGTTTTTATTTTTGTTTAATATAATTTGTTTATCATTTACAAATTAATTTATGGTTTTCTCAACAAAAAAAATGCAAGTTCTGTATACTGAACGCTGTTCCAAGGATTATAATAAAGATCATTTATAACCTTTGCCCTGGCTCAGTGAGGTGATTCGCTCAAACATCGACTGTTTTTAGTTCATTTGCGAGGCTTATTCATGGCCACAAAGTTATTAAATTAATATCTATCTGTTATTTGTTGTTTGCTTACTCACACTTACATGTACAGTAAGAGCACTAAACACTTTATGACAGTTTGTCCATACTTTCCAGTACACATGGGATTTGTGCACACCAATGTAGTCTCGTGGAATTTAACAATTTTTAACATATCCACTTTTTCCTTCACTCTTCATGTAAATGTGCTATGAGATACTGGATTTAGTTTTAAAGTCACATTCGCAGCATGTCAGCGACCACCAAAGGTTGCTGAAATCCCAATATTAGTTTAGTCTGTGTTTCATGTCTGGTATTAAAAAGAAAACACTTCTTTATTGAAAGCAAATACCTCTAACTTTGTAATGTAAGCTGTATTATTGCAATCAATTGAATGAGTCAAATGTTATGATGAGAAAATATTATTTTAAAATATAGAAAGCTGGGTGTAAGTATCACCAAGAACCAGAAAGATGCATTTTGCAGCCCAAAGCCGCCATTGTCTTGATGATTGCAACAGCAGTACACACACGTGTGGTGTGATTCAATGTGGTGAAGCAGTTTATTCATAATGACTTATATTAATCATAACATGAGAGCGGCTTACAAAAGAAAAGGCACTGAGACTTAAACAAAAAAAATGTAATTGATTTTTTAAAATCACACTGCTGCGTTCTACACACTCACGAGAGCGACATGTAGAAAGACAGGGAGCTGGATTGGTCTGGTTAGGAAACTAGATTTCAGACTTGGACCACGAGCTGCACTCATTGTTGTATAAACGGTATGTGAGAAATAAATGGAGGGGAAAAAAATTGCAAAAATTAAAACATAAAATAAATAATAATTCATTGTGTATTTACGTGCAGAACTTACAACAGTTGGTTGTTGTTCAGACTCAAATCCCTACCTAAGAGCCTATCTACAGCTCCATTTAGCTGTGTATTAAGCCCTAATTGATGTTGTCATTGAAAGTCATGTTGGAGGTCACATTCTGTACAAAGCCTGTTCATTTGTTTCCCTCTGGGCTCGATTAGGTGGTAGAAAAGAGGGACCCCTGCTGGCAAGAAATGTATACCATCCTTCCTTGAAAATATACAGGACTACATCAGTATTTGTTGCATGCCCTATGTTATTGCATGTCATACAGTCTCTTACCAGTACTATGTGTGAGAATGAATATGTGAAATGTAATTTCATCTTGACATATTGAGGCAGGCGTCTTGTTTGTTCAAGTAAATATTGTTCCAGAGAAGTGAACACATTCTGTAGAGATAAATCAGGCCTGAGAGTTGACGCCTTTGGCAGCACAGCAGCTCACACAATACCAACCAGAAGACTCTGAATGTAGAACTGGTTTGTGTATTCTGAAGAATTGACACTACTTGTCGTTTGTTGGCACTTCCACATCTTTCTGTGTGGTATTACACAATTGTATCACCATTGCCAAGCCTGGTTTTTGCTACTACTTGCTACCTATGTCAATTTACAAGTCGGATCAAGCCTTTGGACAGCATATAAATGATGAGAAAACAATTCTAACCAAGATGTCAACAAATGTTTCAAATTCAGGAGTAAAGTTTTTTTGTATTATATTATACATACATATAATATAATACAATATAAATGTTATCAAAATGTAATGAAGAAAAAAGGGTGATCTATATTAAATTATATAAATGAAATGTGTAAAATAATAACAAAAAAATAAGAAAGAGGAGCAAAGGACAAAAATCAAAACAATAAGAAACGAGATATTTGCCATGCTTCAGATAGCTCACCTGCCTCTTGAAAACTCCTGCTTCTTTATTCCGGGTTGGTTGTTTCACTTCCGCTCCGCACATTAATCCAAGAAGTTTCATCTTGCTTTTTATTTCGTCTTTGTTGTGGACCGGCATTTTCCCACAACACCCTGCTGCTGCTCGTACAGATGACGAAAATGGCGGACAACGCATCATCGGTAGGTTTTCGAGAGATATACTTTTATTTTTAGAGACATTGACTTGGTTCAGGATGCAAATTAACGTGCTGTTTTCGACAGGTCGAGATTGTGGAGGGCTGCCGCCTCCCCGTTCTTCGTAAAAACCAAGAACACGAGGACGAATGGCGTAAGTATTGTCCGGTTGTTTTCCCTCAGCTAAGCTAGCTAATGCTAACTAGCAGACCTCAGCTGTTGTTATCAGACGCCACGGCCTCCAGTCAAAGCCGTGTAAACACCACGCTCACGGGGCTCACATGTAGCGCTGCGGTGGGGCCGTGGCTCATGTGCTCGCTTACTACACCACGTTTACGTCCAACAATAAGTCAGCTAGCTAACTCTCAGGGTAACTTTTATTACATATTTTTAGTGACAAAGACTCATTTAGGCGAAATCCATCTGACAGCAGGCTGTTGTTTACAAATGTGACACGGATTGTTCAGGTGAAATAGTTTCTGTCTGAATGCAGATTGGCTCACGGATAAGTGCCATGTTTGGGCTAAAGTTGTCCCACTTGTTTTGACAGGTCGCACTCGCAGGATGAGAAAAGTAACAGCCACAATCCGTCCAGCATCTCAGTGACACTTACTCGGTTAACAGATTATTGTTAAAGCCATAAGAGCACTGGTCCTAATCTGACTCTAAATACACACGTTATCACCGTTTTTCACCTAATCTCCAAGTTTGTTTTGTGCACTGGTTGCCAAGATGCTGGTTTACATTAGATCATTTCACTGAAAGCACTAAGTATTCACCAGCCCTTGTCACAGGTTGCATGAGTAGTAAGGAGATGTGTGATCTTATTAAATCCATTTATAATAGAAGTCTGAAGAGGCGTAACTATTCAGTCATACACATTATAAAAGCTAAAGAAATTAATATTTGTTTACATATTTGTGTAGCATCCACCAAAATATGCTTATTTTACAATAATGTACAACGGTAAAGCTAAAATCAACAAATGTTTGACTTCTTTGCGATTGATTTCCTGTCCGTTGACTGACTGAGTACGCTGCTCAGTGTTTCAGTACGACTTGCTACCCTAGTTTAGTGAAAGCTACTCGACTCCTTTAACCCGCGATGTCTGTTGACTGTTGGTGGTATAATGATTTAGCAGCTATTTCCTAGAAGGCCATCACAATCATTTTGTTAATTTGAGGACAGTTCATCGCAAGTTTTTAATTTGACATATCTGCTTTTCTTACAGCGTTGGCTGAAATTCTAAGTGTGAAGGAAGTCTCTTCGAGAAAGCTTTACTATGTTCACTATATTGACTGTGAGTAGAGTTTGTGTTACTTGTTTTTCTTTCACATTTTAACTGTTACAGTCACTGTACAGGCTGAATTACATTACACAGAAACCTCAGAGCAAATGTCTTCGTGTTTTTGTTAAAAGTCAACAAGCGCCTGGATGAGTGGGTCACAGGGGACAGGCTGGACATGAAGAAGCTTCAGTTCCCTAAGAAAGAAGCTAAAACGCCAACCAAGAACGGTCTTCCAGGCTCCCGGCCCAGTTCTCCGGAGAGAGAAGTGGTAAGCGTGTGCTACGCCTCAACATGCAGCAGCTACTGAGTAATATTAAAGATGGCTGTGATCAATGCCAGTGGATGCTGTCTCTGTTAGATGAGTGAGATCAGTCATGGTGAGACTAGTAAACCCTTAGTAAAGCTTCAAGACACTCACGGAATTTAAAAGTAAATGTTGACGTCGATCTCAATTACTGTGTTATGATTATTGCTAAGGGGATAGAAAAATATGTGTGGTGTAGATTGTACCCGGTTAGACCAGTGTTTGTATTCGGTGGCAAAACTACAACTAGAATAATTTTATGTTTTTACAATTTTGAATCAATTTCACTGGTGGTTGGTTTCCTGTGCTGACAATATTTTGCATGTTGTTTGAAACAATGATTTGTTGAAATGTTTCAACACTATATATGATGTGTTTGCTAGCTGTATGGGTACATGGATTATATGTTAAAAAAATGTTTAATATTCAACCCAGCCTCAACACTTAAGGATAATTTTAGCAAAACATTTAAGGAGTGTGCAATATAGAGAACTCTCCATTTTTAAGAAATATTGAAATAATCAGTTTTCAGTTCTTCATTTTTGTATTCATACTTCTTCAGATCTGATTCAGATTGCCACATAAACTGTTAATTTTGAATGCTGTTAGTTACTATGGACTAGACTAGTTACACTTAGGGTTTAGTGAGTCCCTGAGGGTTAACATGAATGTCCGTTAACTTCTCTTCCTTTCTGTTCAATTCAGAGGAAGAGTCTAGATCTCAGCGCACAGTCTGCCACAGCTCCTTCCAGAGGCAAAACCCTCCCTACACCGGTACAACGTGAATTTACACATTCTAGTAATGACCGAGACCTTGTTTGAACCTCGTGTTAACGTTCATCTTCTGTGATCACACAGCTATCGGGTCATTCTGAACTGCTTGGGAATCCAGAAATAAACAACCATGACATAAAAAAGGAAGAAGCGGATCCAGTCGTGCAGATCACAACTGGAAGTGCTTTAACAAACAGTGTCTCCAAATGTTTGTCGGGTGTATGCACTGGACTTGTCAAGCCACATTTCAACTTCAACAAATCTTTCAAGGTAATTGATATTCTCTGTTTATGTTGTAATCTCTCATGTCGAGCTGGAGATGGATCATTCTATTAGTTTTCATTATCGGCAGGTGTAAAATAAAATGATATATATATATATATATATATATTTAAAAAATCACAGTGCTAACATAATAAATCGCACAACAAGGGAAACGTGCAAAATTGTTGATGCAGGCAGTTTATACTCCTGAAGACACATTTAGTTGTAGTGCAAACCCAATGGAGTCGCAGCTGATCTGTGTCTGTTGCATCTTAATACCAGGTTTTATTAGGGCGTTTACATTGGTCTAGTTCAACCTGGAAATAAACAGAAATTGGTAAAACCTGCTTAATGTGATATGCTAGGGCTATTGAACCATGCGCAGTCTTAGGTTATGTCAGTGAACTTACTGCAGATCATACAGGGTTCCTGCAGATCCTTAAAAGTCATAGACATTGAATAAATTAATTTGAAAAAATAAAGTCTTAATTGGTATTGAAATGTCTTTCAAAAGTATTAAAAAGGATGAGACATGGGAAGAAGTGTTTTATAAATGTATTTTTTTCTTCTGATGTTGCGTTGTAAAATCTCCAAATTATTGGTGACACCTATTTTTACCGAATGCCTATGGATTATTAATGTCATGCAGATCCGGAGAGCGGAAAAATTGAGCTTAAAATTGCTCTTAAATTTCATTCCACGTGGCATTAAAAAATAGTCCTAAGTCTTAAATCTAACATGTATTAACCCTGTAATATTAAGATAGCACTGCTTCATACAATGAAACTATGATACACAGCTTGTAATCATTACATTGCTGTGAACACATGACTCTGGTCTGACTGGAATCAAAAAAGAGCTCTGATGCATTTTCATTTAGGTGTTTGGTCTGCTTGTACTTATTTTAAGATGCATGCCTAACACTGTTTGTCTGCTGCAGAAGAGGAAAGTGGAGGCCGTCCCCTTGGCGACTCAGGTACCCCCGGCCACCCCGGTGCCCTCCCTGCCAAGTTCAGCTGAAGCCTCTCAGACAGCTGTTTTTCCTGCCGTGAGAGAGACCAACACTTTTAAGTCTCGCGAAGACCATGAACAGATCTCTTCGCTCACAACGGTAAAGACAACCGTCTTGGACTCTCAAATGTTTTGAGTTTAAATATTTTTTCGCCGGCTAATGCGCAACTTCTCATTTCTTCATCACGATAGAACGGCACTGCCCGACGACTCGTCCCCTCGCAGCCCGGGAGGAAGAGAAAAGCTAATTGCGGGGGAACTGACGAGGTATGTTACTTTAGTATATTTCATCTTAACAGTCTTGTTTTTTTCTCATTTCTAATGTACAACTTGTCAGAGTGCATCTGCATCTTTTTGGTTTTGAAGATGAATGATTTTATCTTATTGTTTTGAGCACTCCAAACTAAAATATCTAAACATTATACGTATATTATTAAAACACCTTAGTGAAAGAACACATTTTATTTATGTTCATCTACACTAGTATTAAAAGCCAAAATGACCACAAATACTGGCTGCATTAATATGAGCATGATTAAAGTTTTTGTCAGAAAATAAATCCAAAATTTGAGAAAAGTAAAAACATGTTTCTGAAATGAATGCTTTACTCTCTTAAAGAGAGAAACTTTTCCCCTTTAGTTTATTTATAATATTTATTTAATTTTTATCATTAAAAATAAACATGACTTGCAACATGTCGACTAGTATTGTGGACATTGTCATTTTTCAGCATCCACTAGTTGTTATTTTCTACAGAATGCTCAGTGTTACGTCTTTTAATTTTTCATGCATAGTTGAATTTGATTATATCAGCCTCAGTTTGCTTCATTTAGAAATTCAATGCAGTGACTGAATTAATTGTTGAAACTGTACAATGAGGAGTATTTATTTATATATTGCAATAAGTCATTTGCAAGCATATATAGAACAAACGTGTTAGAAAATGTTTATGATCTGTGACAAAATAATACAGAATGCATGTTCTTTGCTTTTGAGAGATTGGTGGCGTCACACAGCAGAATAACTGATTGGTCCATTTTGATTACTTGCATGTAACGAGGCAGTTATACCCACTAAAAAAAGATTTAATGTCACTATGTGAGGTAGAAAAATGTCCGAACAAAGCGCATCACACCTGGATTTTCAGGGTTTCTATGCATGCTGTCAACCTACTACTGCTACTACTACTACTACTACTGCAACTACTACTACTACTACTACTACTAGACACGAGCAGCTCAGCTGTTT
>CALSCE010007005.1:4318255-4362307 GCA_943593645.1 Bovichtus variegatus
TGTGTGTGTGTGTGTGTGTGTGTGTGTGTCAGGTTACGAGCTCTCCAAGGTAGAAGGTAAAACGGGCACCCCCGAGAAGCCACTTTCTGACCTCGGCCTTTTGTCCTATCGCTCCTACTGGTCCCAGACCATCTTGGAAATTCTCATGGACCTTAAACCTGACAATGGAGAACGGCCGCAGATTACCATCAAGTATGTGACTCCTGCCATTTTATCTCAACCTTTTTTAATTGTCTCCCAATAATCATTTTCATGACCGGTAGTTGGCTCACTCTTCATTTGACCTTCTTTTTTTTTTTTTTTTTTACCTCCAGTGAGATCAGTGAGATCACAAGTGTAAAAAAAGAAGACGTCATTTCAACGCTTCAGTACCTCAACCTCATCAACTATTACAAGGTGAGAGACCAACAAATGCCCGTTCTGATTGCATCTGCAGCACAGGGGTGTATCTTTTAACAACTTTGCTGTGTAAATGAACAGAGCAGGGGACCCCCTCTGCCTCAAAGCGGAGATGTTTCTACCTCTATACTTGACATGGAAGGCTTTATGAGGAGCCTTGGAAATAATAAAAAAAAATATAAATGAATAAACAGCAGTTGTTGGTGATTGGATGCCATCCAATGCAAAACACGAGAAGCGGTTGGGATTGGGCGGGAGTAGAAGGGGCAGGCGGAGTTATGTCGCAGCACAGCTAATGAAATTAAATCATGGACGACTTAGCCATTTTAAATATGTTTTGCATTTCTAAGAGTAAGTATTAAAGTTAGTTGTTATCCAAATTTGATAATTGTCAACTGTTTATGCGTGAATAAACACATTTCTACTGTTAATTTCTTTTTTTCTTTTTTTACGTTAATAATAAACATTTTAGTAGCAGTATTAGAAGTAGTATATTTATTAACTTTTTTTTGCATAATTTATTTTCTGTTTAGCTTTTTTATTATTAATGAACATAATAATTTAATTTTGGTTAAAGATTTTTGAATAATCATCTTGAGTGGCTTGAAATAATCAAACCTTTAAGCTTTCTGCAAGCAATACAGGTAAAGTTATGGGAACACACATTTAGAAAAGAGTGTGAGCATTTTATTTAAAATATTTAAACGTAAAAAAAATTAAAATATGTAATATCAATCGTCGAGATTAGCACAAGCCTATATATGGTAGACAAAACACTGGCCCTCCACACTTGTCATTACTCTCTACACAACTGTCCATTTAACTGTTGTTTCAGATGTTTGGAATCTGACATTTGTGAAAGTTTTTAATGTCATGGTAGGGAGAAGCATTGTTAAAAAAAATTCTATCAAATAAAAGTGAAGAGAATTGCAACATCCAAAGAGGGCAATGCACGTCTGAAAATGGATTAAATGATAAACTGCCATCAAATCAAGTTTATTTATTTTGCCATCACAGATGTAAATGAGCAATATTTGACTCCGAAGCACAAGCAGCTGATCTAATACATTAGTTGTGTCCACTCAGATCACATACTGATGTAGCCAGATGTGGTTATCTTCCCCGTAAAATATTTGCCGTATGATGTAGAAAATGTGATGTGACATTCTGTCTAAATTCTTTTGACTTTGTCTCTTCTCTTGAATCCAGGGTCAGTACATCCTGACTCTTTCAGAGGACATTGTGGATGGGCATGAAAGAGCGATGCAGAAGAGACACTTGCGCATAGATTCAAAATGCCTTCACTTCACACCGAAGGACTGGAGCAAGAGGGGCAAGTGGTAGAGTCCCGTCCCGGTCCGGTCCACTGAATACCCTCCCAAACCGCCAGATAACAGACTTGAAGCAAATTGTGTTTTTTTTTTTTTTTAAGGCTTCTTGCCGAGAACCTCGAAACATTTTGAACCAAGGACCCCTCTTCAGATAAACAAATTGTCACTTGGGATGCATATGTTTTTATTGTGAATATTCATTATATATTGTGACTTTAAAAAGCTCTTAAACTTGGGGATTTAAGAGGGACTGGTTAACAGTGACACCGCCAACATTTTACAACACACCTGCTGTGTAAAAGATCCTGTTTATGACCAACAGTGCGTTAAAAGTGACATAGGGTGTCTGTTTAATAGTGTAAATTAAAGGCTAAAATGTCAAACACACACACACCACCCAATGGAAGCAGGATGGTTTTATTATAGATAATCATTTAAATTCTACAGGTAATTGTCTCATCTGTTGACGAGTCCACATTATGTAAAAACCACTAAGGGGATTTATTTTCCCTAAATTCAACAAGGAAGAGTTTTTTTTTTTTTTTCTTTGGCCAACACAAACATAAGTGTGTGATTTTTGTCTACGTCCTTTCTATCTGCCACACAAAGAAGAGGTGGCGTTAAAATGTTGTCGTCAAAATTATTAATGTACCCCCAAAAATGTCAAATTCCTTGTGTGACTCTGTCCAAGAACATCACTTTAAGTTGTCATACAACTCTTATTTAAAAAGTTTTGTTTTTTTTATAAAACCTTCGCTGATGACTCCTAAACAACAGGACAACTAATGTCTGAACAGCACTCCCAAATGTCAATTTCTACTTTGAATTTAGATTTTTGTACAAAGTGTGCTGAAAACATCTCTCAAACGCTTCTTCCCTATATTGTTTTGAAAAAAATACCTACTGATAAACAGACTATGGTCACAGTGACTCAATGGGAAATATTATGTAATATTGTAAATGGGGAGAACTTCAAAAGAATCCAAATTTCAGATTTGTTTTGGGAGTATAAAATAAAAAAAATGCTCATCTCAGCGCACAGATAGTAATTTTCAGTTTATTGTGATTCTCCTCCAGTGCCTGAATTGTATTGTCTTTCAACGAACAGGGAGAACAGAGATGTTCTAGTAGTCATATGGCTCACTTGTAAAAAAAAAAAAAAAAAAAAAAAAATGTAAATTCAACTAAACAGCTTGGTAAAGACAAAAAAAATTTCTAACTTAAACATCAAGATCTACAGTTACGTTTTTTAAGAACCAACGTGGTCAAATCAGGTTTGTTATCTTTTACAGTAGTAGCTCTGCTTTAATTTCCCTATGTTTTAAATAGTTGGAAGTATTTATGCTCTTTGTTTGTGATCATTCAGGTGGATCTTCCTTTTTTTTCAGTTAATCCCATCATGATAATCTGTACAGTGTGCAATGAGACAAATCAATTCCCCAAGTTAAACATATGTTTCCCGTATCTGTACATACTGAATCTGATTGTAAAAAAAAAACTTAGAAAAAGCTTAGAAGACAGAAGCCATGTTGAACTGTTAAGAGGAATGTAAATTGTGTGTACAGTTGTCTTTAGTGTCTTTTTTTACTTAATGTAAACTAACTGGCTGCACAATATCAACAGGAAAAGACATACAAGTGGTATCTTACTTTCAGTTTGTGTTTTATGTTTACATGTCACAAAGGATGTTGAATTTACCCAGTTGAAATGATTTAGTATATCTTTAAGTGAAACACAGTTGAGAGTATGATTTGAACGTTTGATATGAAAAGCTTGTTGAATTGATAAAAAAACAAAAAACATCTTAAAAATCCCAAGTGTCTTAAATGTTTGTCTTGAAACGTGAATCTTTCCCTCATTCAGTGTGCAGTGTTTTCTTATTGGCACATAACCATGTTCAACTGTTTGTACAGGTAAGAAAGCTTTAAAGCTTTAACCGCTGGTCACTGACATTAGTGTGTCAAACCTGTAAAATGAAATCCTGCAGAGCTGTGTCGAACATAACGCGGCTCTGCTCGCAATGTGAGAGATTATCATTTGGAAACACACAAATGTACAATGTACATCAATGCGAAGTGGATAACTGCAGTACAGCGCGTTGTTATAGCGGCCACCAGGGGGCGCCATTATGAACTTCCCTCCCTGTGTGTGCAAAACCGCATGAGCAAAGTTTCAAACCTCAAGCTAAAAATGTTACGTTGCAAATGTAACGATGCAACCTGACTATTGTAATTATGTCTGACATTTTTTTTTTCTCCTGTGTTATTGCTGAGCTACAACTTTACAAAGTAGGAACACTTGACAGTGTATAAACCTTCTTCTTCAGGGACGCACACATCTGTTGTCTGCAGGGTCATTCTTTACTAGTTTGATCTACTTTAAATTAATCTATCTTGGCAGCGTTCAGGCCTGGTGCTGTTTATCTTCTGTGTGTGAGGTTTGAATTCTCCACTCAGCTCTGGTGAAACCTTTGCTTACGTCACATTACACCCATTTCTTTTTCTGCACCTGGCAGAGCCACACCAGCCCCTCAGGAGGACTCCGAAGAATTTCACACTAATCTAATATCCTCACCACATTACTCATTTGGGCAGCTCTTCCTGACATTTAGTACATTTCCTCATCCTGATTCCTGACTGGTGCCAGATTGTGTGTTATGTGGGCCTCTGAGACCCAAGTATTCTTCTTATATCTGGCTTCAGGTGTTTTTACTATATTTTTTCAATTCAATTCAGTAGGGTTTATTGGCACAACATTTGAAATGTGTTGCCAAAGCACACTTAAGATTGTGAAATACGATGAATGAAATTAACAGAAAAATAAATAGTCTTGAAGTTAGTATTGGTACAGTTAATGTGACTTAACTTTCACAATACAAGACAAAAACAAGGATAATGTTAATCTACTGATACATAAAGAGATGTTAACGCAACAGAAAAAGGGAGGTGGTGGTGGTGAGTAGAATATGGTAGGTTCAAGTACATCACTCAGTGTCTATCAGTCTGTCTGTATGTCTGTCCTACTGGTTTTCTCTTAGCTGAAATTATCTGTCGATTAATTGAGCGTCAGAGCAACAGAAAATTCAGCCATTTAAAAAGCACAAATTCCAAATATTCTGCCATTTCAGCTTCTTATTGTGATGACTTGTTTCTTTTCTTTGTTTTATATTTTATATTATATATTTATATTCATTTTATTATATACTAAATACGTTTTGCTTTTGGACAGTTAGTATTTTTTTTATGTGCTGACGGCTTAGGATAGCCTATTTTCTGCCATTGTTTCATGTCTCCAGCATGTGATGTCCCATAAAAGGAAATATGTCTTAAGAAGGACAAAACTTAAGGAAGACAAATGTGTTTCTCAGCAGAGCTGTAAGCGTATAAATCTTCGTGGTCTTAGTGGAACATTTCCACATGGTGTCACTGTAGCACTGATTGTCCAAAATGACCTCTGGCTCAGAGGATCACAAATTATGCTCCAGCAACTATATATAACAATAATACCAGTAAGTCAAGTGTAAATTGTATTAATGGCATCAGAATCTTAGACCAGTCAGAATTGACATATACCTATTTTAATTAATTAGTTTATGTGTGTAAGATATCCACACGTTCTCACTTTGTTGCAATGTTAGGTTACATTTGACATGGTTCTGTTATTTTAGCTTTATAACTTACTTGACTATAAGTTGATGAATTGTTAGACATTTACATTGGCTTATTTTTTAAATTAAAAACGACGCTGAATATGGAAAGAAAGCGACACCTCCTGAGCTCTGATGACCACACGCTGAGGTATGCCCGTTTTTTAAAGAAAACTGGCTATCAACTAGTGCCTCTGTTTTTATTTCTCTTATCTCTTCAAGGCACACACCACCAGCAACGCAGGCTCCTTCTCCTCCTCCTCCTCCTCCTCCTCCCCGCCCCCAACAGCCCAGACCAGAGCCACTGACCTGGTAACATCACAGCCATATGGTACGGCCAGAACGGGACTCCATTCAGTAATTAGGGGGATGGTGCCGGACACTTGGCCTTGCCGCAGTGTAGGTTAAGCACCATGATTCATCTCTTCTCCAGAACATCATGAAATAGTTTTTCCAAATACTCAGGTATGTGTTTTTTTTTTTTTTTTTGTCATTGTTTTTTTTTAAGATGCAGTGACTGATGGGGAAGGAAAAGGCAAGCTATGTTACACTGCTGTGCTCTCATTGTTCTAAAGCAGGTTGATTGTTTGTTATGGTCTCGGCTCACACTGGCTACGTTTGGGGAGTACACAGAGGTCTCCACAAATAAACAGACCGTCACACACACACACACACACACACACACATACGCACACACACACACACACACACACACACACACACAGCCATTTTCACCTTTGCCCCCGTGTCTGCCTTTGAGCCTTTATCTCTCTATTGCAGAAATGTTGGTTTTGGCACAGAAAAATTTTGACTTAAATGTTTGATATTGCGAGCGTCACTCTCCATTAATATACTAGTAAAAGACAGACAGTGAAATTGTGGGAGGTGACTTATCTTGATACATTGTTGCATCAGCATCTAATCTTCCACATTTCTGCTTGTGCGTGCCCTGTTGTCATATTGGGATCTTGAGTCCTTGATTCAGCACATTTTTAAATTCACAGCTTTGCCACTGAGGCTTTTTGAATGCTCAGTTTGAGACACAGAGAGCTCTACTCTCTTGGCCGCTGCTGTCCGTCGCTGCCTCAACCTCTCTCTGACAAGGAGATGAGGAGGGGGGAGGAGAGAGGCTGCGTGTGTGTGTGTGTGTGTGTGTGAGAGAGAGAGAGAGAGAGAGAGAGAGAGAGAGAGAGAGAGGAGGAGAAAGAGGGGGTTGGCTTTAGTGTGATGTGAATGGAATAGAATCAGCGCGAGAGGGAGAAAGAGGGAGGAGGACGGCACAAATCAACCTGCCTCTTGACTTCAACAACAGAATAGAGGAGCCGGTAGACACAGAGATCGGGAAGTGTCTGTGCTGTTTTATTTTTACGTTTGGAGAGAGGAAGAGAACGGCAGACAGGAGGAACTGAAGGAGGAGGAGAAAGAGCCTCATCGTGGAGATAGATAGCAGAAAAATGCTGTCATGGGGGGAGAAGGGGAGGGAGTCGGCAGAGAGGAACAGGATGAAACAAGGCAGGGTCGAGCAGAGCTGAAATGTGGAGGTAAGCCTTTTCTTTCTGTTTTGAGGTTACGGTGAATTCACATTCCAGCCTCGCCGTGTCCTCTTTCTGATGATAATGAATTCAGATGGATGGATCCACACACTGTGTGTGCCACATACCTCTGTACAGGCATGCTCTTATACTCACACAATCCAGCCAGAGACAATGTATGAGAGCCATAGAGGATATGAAATAATGGCTTTGCCTTGTCATATCACCATCCAGCTTCTCCACCCTCTGCCTCTCTACCCATTGTGTGTTGTTGCCAGCTCTTTAAAAATGCATTTTACTCAGCGAGCCCTGTACATACCATTTGCACGCGACATTGTAGGTTTTGAATCCAGCTCGCAACCTTTGTCGCATTTCATCCCCGGCCTTCCCCCTCCCTCCCCTCCTCCCTCTCCCTACACTAACCCCCCCATCATCTTTTCCCGTCTCTCTCCATTGTGCACCCTCCGACTAGGCAGGGTTGTCTTAAAAATGCCGTTGTGACATTGTCAAGAAGCCACTGCGAAACTACCGCTGTACAGCGCTTTTGGCTGCAGGACTCAGAGATGAGGGCAAGGTGGAGGGGAGGAGGGGAGGGAGGGATGGAGGGACACTGAGAGAATGAAAGAGAGACAGAGAGAAAGAAGATGCAGGAACAAAAATTTTTTATTTTTTTTTTTTCCTAGATTGATATTTTCAAAGACAAAAAAAAAAAAAAAAAAAAAAGGCCAGTGTGCCGGGGATTTGGGTGGATGAAGAGCATTTGTGAAACTACTGCATGTGATGTGCACAAACAATGATGGAATGGAGAACCACAACCGGAATTGGGGTGTTGTTTTCAAGGTGGCAGAGAAAATGAGGGATGCGGGAGTCGGGCTCCCACCCCCCCCCCCCCCCCTCACCCCCCTCCTCATCCTCCTCTCCACCCCCTGCACTCTCCAATTTAGGATGGGGCTGTGTGTTCACGAGACGTTTGGGTTTAAGGGGATGGATAAGGCTGCTGAAGGGAAAGAAAGGCAGGGATGGAGAGCTGGGGGTGGGGTGGGGTGGGGTGGGGGGGAGAGAGAGAGAGACAAGCAGCTTACATAAGCCAGTGCACTCAAAGGACGGGCCATTTAATTTACATTGAGCCGCATGGCTCCTCATTCAATGTGGTATTCACTGTGGTTGACATTAGCATTTTAAACAATAAAATGCAGTTCCACCTGACATGATGGAAGGATAACTGAATGTGACTTGATGGCATTGTGTTTGTGTTCCTGCCAGTGGGACTAACAGGAGGGGCTGATGTTTTTCATCAGGGTCAACTTTGAATGTGCCTTGTTTTACTGTACCTACAGTTATTCATTTGGTGAATGATAAGTGTGTCTGCATGAAGTGCACTGACATAACAGTGCTAACAGTATAGCCTATTCATCCAACTCCGCTGCTGTCCACTTTTGTTCTGCTCCCATCCACTGCGCTGCATTTACTGTACAGCTTGTATCAAAACAGTCAAATTCTTAGTCGAGCAGTATATCTATCAAACGCTAGCCGTAGCTTAATGCATAGTACTTGTGTGTTATTCGTCAGAGCAGGTGCACAGAATCAACATTTTATTTAAAGGCCTACTAATACCGGCATAACTGAAGCCGTTCTGCCTCCTTTAGTCGATAATTTGCTATATATCTCCATGAAAATTTAATGATGGATTTCTTTTGCCAGACAAAACTGCTTTATTAATTGCCCTCTCTCCTGAAGATGTGTTTTCTAAATCAAACTGAAATGCACTCTATTGGTAAAGTACTTTAACAATTAGAGCCAGTTGTTTTTCATTATTTCCCGTAATTGAATCACCTCGAACAATTACATGTATGACAGTAACATGTCTGCCTGCTATTAGTAAGGATTACAGCTTTGTATGTGTGGGGCGATGAGAGGTAAGAGATGTGTGGATTAGGGCTGCAACTAGCGATTTCATTTCAGAATCTGCATTATTGACATATCTGTTGTTCTCAATTAATCATTTAATAGTTTGGCTGCTAAAATCATAATTTTCGCAGAGCACAAGCTGACAGTCCAACCCAAATCCCAAACCCAAATATATTTAGTTTACTTTCATAGAAAACAAAGAGAAGAAGTTGGAATCAGTTTAATAATCGACTATTTGTTTCTGCCCCAGTTTGGATACTGAAAACCAGGATATGAGCACATTTTGAGTTTGATTTGACACTTGACACTTGGCGGTCGTCATGAAGTTCCTGCATGAATGTCTTGGCGCTCAGTCTTTTGTTCTTCAGTCCAGGAGCAGTCGAACTGGAGCTCATGTTTAATATGTGAAACAGCGAATCCCAAAAAGACTCCTGTAATGTTTTTTGGCCCAAGCCCGTAGATATGAACTGAAATGTCCGTGACCACAAACTGCATGAGCAGGAGTTCTGTTATTTTGGTGAAATAATATACAACCGAGGGGTGTCTCTTCCTGTAAAGGCTTCTTCTGTGGTGCTATTCCAGGTTGAGTAGGAGGGGAGCAGAGTCGGAGGAGACTCTCGAATCGATCGGCCTACTTTTATTTCCTGCACCAAACAAAAGCCCAGAGAGTTTAGGTGTATACAGTACATGTGTGTCTCATGTTGTGGATTCAGGTTGGGTTTTTATTGTCTTAAAATATTCCTAAATGCTCCCTCAGTCGCTGCTTACGCCAACCGTTCCCCCTGACATTTAAAACCGTCATTATCGTTGTGAAACCAAATCATAGAGAGGTACAAAGAAGTGAAAAAGAGCCGTGTTGTTGTTGTTTGCCCTTTGAAATGCAGGTGGAGAAGTGAATAACCTTCTGTGTGCTTTACACTGAATAATGATGATGACAGTTTGTTAGCACCATCACAGTTATGCGGTAAGATTGAGTCACTAGTTCTCCTCATGCAGTTTGTCTGCCAGGATTGAAACTTTAGCTCACATTGTTTGTCCTGCTTCTGTGCAGAACGATAAGAGTCTCTGTCCACACATAGTTGACATCAGTCAACAATCAGCGGTCTTCACGTGACAATACGAGGGAAAATGCAGGTGATAAAAAAGTTATTTCTAAAGGTGCTTCCAGTTCCCGCCACACAGCATTCCACGTGAGTGTATTTGAACGAAAAAATTGTCCAAAATCCGGCATAGATGCGAGCAATGACTGTGTGACTTTGATCTGTCTTTGCACTCAGTCGTTGAGATTGCACGTTGCAAGGTTACCAGGCAGATTTTGTTCTGCTCTGAGTCAGCATCCTATCATTCCTCTCATTTGGAGCCATTTTGCATGGCTACACCCCGGCAGGCTCCCTGTGGGGGCTCAGCAGGGAAGGCAGTTGGACAGGCGGAGCCTTCGCCTCATCAAATGGCAGGATGTTGGCAGTGTAAGCCTCCGGGTGGATCCTCTTAGCTTGTCCTCTCTGTTGTCACCTGTCCCCCGTTGACCACTGGTCTCAAAGTGTCAGGCCTCATTGGTTTTGTCCAAGGCTGTTGCCCTTTTTTAGTTGTCCAGTAGTACTTTGCAGCTCTGCATTTGAAATTTAGGACAAATATTAGGTGAGATTTTTTTTTTCTTTTAATCCTTTGGTGAGTTAATTCTCAGTGGCTTTTTGAATTGTCCACTTAAAGACTCAAGCTTTGAAAATGTCTCTGGATGATTTTCTTTTGAGCACCCACTCTCTGCACCAAACAATTCTGTTAAATGTTTAAAATGACACAAAGGAATAGTAGTTATTAATATCCTTTCCGAAATACATTGGCCGCGCGGAGTGAAGCCAAGGGTGAACAGAGAAAATAGGTCCTTCAAGTGCAAAGAATGTAATCATTGTTGATGAATTATGTTTTAGGCCTATTTAAATAAATGGTGTTGTAATAGTTTTGATAATCATTGTACTCTCTATACAAAAAGACAGAAAATAAGACATTGATTTCTAACAACAAAACCCGAATGTAATAGTCCTAAAAATATGTAGAAGCTGCTGCCTTCATGAGACACATTTATGTAAGCATCTGCTGTTACACTTAGACATATTTAGATGTATAAAGATCCCTCGACGTATACCACGTACGCATGTTATAAAATGAAATACTCAGAAATACATCTGAGCTTATTGTTCTTAATCACAACGTCCCTCTCAGTTATGTCATACATACATTAAACCATTAAGCGATGCAGTGGCTCCTTCTCATTGTTCGCGTTGCTATTACGGGCAAAGTGCACTCAAGGGTATTCAGAGGCACTGAAAGCAGACCAGGACCAACCATTCACCACGTCACCATGTCATCGCCATACTTGGCTGAAAAAAAAAAAAAGGGCTGAAAACATCCCGCGCTGAGAGGAGTGTAAAAATACCCTCATGAAGTATCTTCTATTCTTGAAATATTAGAGAGCATCAACGTATTTATTTACGACTTGAGGGGGCTCTTTGTTCTGTCACAACTATGTGGAGGAAGTTGCAACCTCAACTCTTTCATTTACATGTTAAAGGCAGCGCTAATAAAGAAGTGAGAGGAGAGAGCCTTTCAGTGCTGTCTAGCCTTACAGGGCCAAACAGCAACTGCACACAATACACTGACTGAGAGATGTGACCTCAGAGGGCTGGAGGGGAGCTCATGTCTGCTCTGAAATGAAGTTCTACCACACGTCTCTTAGTCCTGGTCACTTTTGTTTAATGTGACACAAATATGTGCCTTGCAGTCACAGCGGTTATGTGTCAATTTCATACCTTAGTGAGGAAAAAATAGCACCAGAAAGGATAACGTTGGCTCCAGGCATTGACCGATCAACTTCTGAGCAGGTTTTGTCTGTAATGGTTCAGTGAATCGTTCCATGCAAGCATTAGCAAACACTGTAGTAATTCACATAATGCATAGCAGTCTCCTGGTGATGCACTGTGTTGTGGGTTTTCATACTGAACCTGCTCCTTCTTATGATCATTGCCTACATAGCATCACAGTAAATCAGCCACTATATGCTTCACCACAGTTGGCATATTGGTGCATGAGTTGCTCATTTTTATGTAGGTCAGAAGGTGCAGAGCCGCTGGTGTAGATGACACAAGGCCACCAGGCAAGAGAGAGGCTGTAAACTGCAGCAAATCTGCAATGTGCAGATGTAAAGTGAGGCCCACAGAAGAGTGTGTTAGTAGGGTATTTTTCTCTCATTTGGATCATCAGGATTTTTGGACCATTTATTATTTGTGACGAGCTACACTAGCTTCAAGGTAAAGGTGCATTTTTTTTTTTTTAGTGGTACTAGTTGCAGAGGATCACTACATTTCTGCTGCCCACTTCCTTTCCAACTTTTTGTTTTTAACACTTTATTGCAAGAGTGCATAACCCAGAGTTACACTTGCTGATATGTGCCGATTTTTGAAAAAGCGTTATAAATTATGTAAACGAACTACACTACCATTGGATGAATGAGTTTCTCCATGTTCGCCGTGATGCCGTTTAATGTCCCCGACAACCTTTGAAGTCTCATTTAGCCACTTCATAGCAACTGCCTTTTTTAAAGACACGTAAAAGCTTCAAAATTCACGAGTGGGGTATTTACTGACGTATTTGATCTCGTTGAAGAAAACGTTAAAATCGCTTAACCTTGTGCTAACCAGAGATCTTATTTCAGGCATCTAACTAACAAAAAAAACATTAACATTGAGGCGAGGGAACTGGAAGTGCAAAAACGCTAACTTATTTCCGGGTTTGGGACTTATTGTAGAGAGCGAGCTGTTCCCAGCAAGCCTTTCTGCAGTGTCACAGTTAATTGGGGTCCCCTCTCAATACACTACGCGGTGAGTACATATCGCACTTCGAATAAATATGTCCCGTAGATCTCAAGACTACTTTCATTTTAGTTAGATAGCATTCGTGCAATATGTGCTTGTTTTATGTTGATAAAAATCAAGATATCACATTGGTTGACCATCCATAATAGATTATCGCTTATCACGTAGGCCAACAGTTCACCAGTGACCTGCTGTTAGGAGTAATCTCCTCCTTGGATAGGCCTTGATTTCCCTGTCAAAGCTGAGTGGAGACTTTACTGATGCCTGAGCGGTGTCAACAAGAGACAGAAGTCTATTTTCCCAAATAATGGCAACCATTTAGAAGTGTTTTTTTTCTCCCACTGCAGCACCCTCAAGTTATGAGCACTTATTTAGAGTAACTGAAGACAGCTCTCTGAGATTTGCTCCCATAAATAAAGATTTTCAGCTGAGAATTGAGGATGAGTGTCGCTACTGTTAGTGCTGCGGCCATTTCATAGGAACTTGGCTACAGCGGACAATAGGGACAGTGAGGAAGCGGAAGAGGTCAGCGTCTCTTCCTCTGAAAAGAGACAAGGTAGGGTAACAGTTCAGAGTGCTATTAAAGCAACATGGTGCAATCTCTTATCCTCTGCCTCAGAGCGGGTTACATTGATGACGGAGGAGTAACATTGAACCGTGTCTCAACATAATAGACGCAGTCATGAAGCTGAGGGTCAGTTCTTTTCCCTGTCACACACACACACCCGCCCACACACACACGCACACACACACACACACACACAGGGCGGTCACAGAGGGACAGCTGCTCTTCCTGTCGCTGTGTGGACAGTGTGGCCCATCTATAAGGCTTTTATAGAGTCAGCAAAGGCACACAAAGACACACATGCACTCAAACCGTGGCACTTTTAGGCTTTCAAACTCTGCCTGTCCCACCACAAGGTGTATTTTCAGACACACATGAAGTGGCAGTGCTCTGCCAGCACACCGTGTTGATGTCATGGCAAATAACATGTCACACAATAGCAAAAGTTAGGCACATTCTTTTATTGTGGCAGAACAATAGTGCTTACAGTTGCTTGGAAGGTGCATAATTTTTTTTTTTAGGTTGTACTATTTATTACGAGAGGAAGTTAGGTTTTAATAAGAACATTACTATAGAGGGAGCTTTTCTGTGCTTACTTCCTCTTTGCATTTACTGAAGGGGGTGAGGTCCACTGATAATTCATCCACCATGAGTAAAAAATAGTACAAAACAATGTCTACATGCACTGATTTATGAATCATTCACATGTGCTATGAGACTCCCAGTGACAATGTCCCAATCTTCTACCTTTCAGCAGCTTGTTTTCTTTCTCTGTCTCTTTATAAAGAAACTGCCAAAAAAAGAACTGAAACTGGACCAGGCAACACTGAAGTCACACGGTGATGACCTCAACCATATTGGTTTACTGTAAGACATGAGGCTCACGTGCTCAAGGAAGTCAGACACAGACTTGGATGTAAGTCATAACAAATCAGCTCTGGTTTATGTGCGTCTGCATCCCAGACGGTCCAAGAGTGGACAAGGGAGCGACCGACGGATAAATAATTAACATCTTGGTAACCCTCGCCCCCTTTCGCCCGGCCTCATTAATAATTTATTAGGCAGAAGACTTTATTTTCATTTTTTGAAGGACACATTTAAAGTAGGGCAGATCTCCTTGAAAAGGTATTTCATTGTGTGGAGGTGATGCTTTACCTGCTGTACAGCCCAGAGGGAGGTTTGACCTCCACACACAACCACAACAACAGCACTATACAGCAGAGCTGATGCACACAAAGACAGCATTTTACTGACTCTTTTTGCTGATTTAACATTTCCACTGCTTGGGATATTTTCCACTCCAGACTTTTTGGAGCGTACAAATGTTTTCGGAGGGGAAAGCCTAACCCTAAAAGATCAAACTAGCGTCAACTGACAAGAGAAAAGTGTGGTTATCTTTTAATTTTCTATGTTGCAATGCTTCAGTTGACATATGTGAAGGAAATAACCACAACTTCTTTAAATGACCTAACTGCTCTTCTGTTATCCGTCAGCATCACTTTGACGTGTTGTGAAAACGTCATTAGACCAAGAACTCAAAGAGCAACGTAATAGTGATACATGTGTCCTATTTAAGGCAACAATGTGTGGACACTGCTTGAACAGCAGAGGAAATTAATAATTACCAATGACAAGCTCAAACTGTGGGTTACAGTCATACTTGGCTAGAGTGCCAGTCCCAGACACTGCAAAATATTGCTTACAATAAAATTTCCCTTCAAAAACGTGCTCTTTTTCATGCCACCTTGACAGTTATAATCTTTTCTTTTTTTTATCGGCCCGTTGAGCACAGGTTGCATGGGATGCAGGCTTATGTGTCTTTGGGGACCAATAGCTCAGATTGACGTTTGCAAACTGTCTGAATGAAAAAGAGAGATAAAACACATTACAAAAAAGAGAGTGCTGCAGTACCATCTACTTAGCAGCCTCTGGACTTGGCCCAGTTCACTGTCCGCAGTGTGGTGAAGGGAGGGGGTCGGTGGGGTAGATTGAGGATGCCTCGAGCAAACGTTGGGCATTAAAATGAACTCCTTTTCTGAATCAGATCCAGCCACATTAAATACACATTTACTTTCCTAAAAGCATTGCAGCCAGTTCAGTGTCACACATTCGGCAGCAAAGCAGCGATGCAACCTGATCCCAAATCTAACAGGGTTGCGTGGGATCAATAACTAAGAGTGAGACTGAGCCTGGCTTTAAATTTCCCAAAATCAATCACTATTAGGAGTTGATTTAGACCTTGTGGTTAAGAAACGGCAGGGCAGCTTTTAACTACAAGGATAGGCAGCGACACTTCGGCAGCAGACCTCCGGACTGTGAAACCGGACGTTTCATCGCCTGGTTAGATGTTCACTGAGGTGCAGTAACCGAGCTTTGGTGCGAGCGCTGGTTTCTCCTTCTTTATGTATCATTTTGATGTCAAAACAGTGTGCTGCTTTGAAAGACAGCTTGCCAAGTATGTGGAGCCATGTGGTACATTTCACAACTTCAGTCTTCAATTCTGACCGGAAGAAAACAAGCACCACATCAAATTTGTAAGTCTGAGTAGTTGCTGCAACCTGATGTGACAGAGTTGATAAGGCTGCAGTTAGCGCACAACTTTTGTCACTGATCACATCTAATTGCTGCTAATCTTTTAAGCCGATTTCTGCAGCTTCACCTGAAGAGAAAACAGATCCAATCTCAGTCGTCTATTTCAGGACGGGATCTTTCTTTCACCGTCAAAAGACCGCAACGTCGGCGTGAATTATGATAAAAGCACGCAAGCTGAGGTTAAGTTGACTTCAGAAAGCAAAGAAAGCTGCTCATTCATGCTGCAGCGGGGCAGCCAGTCTGCCAAAGGTGTGGAAGTGTTGAGTAGAAAACGATGACGACACCCATCCTCTCAGGGTTCAAAAGTCAGTCATCGCTTCCTGTTTCACAGGACGCAGACTCGCATGAGCGGCTGCAAAATAAGTCAAGCGACCACGACTTCCCCAAAACGTTGTATGTTTAATAGGACTCTCTTCTGACTTCAGTTTGCGTCCTGACATTGTACACCAGAGGCCCATTAACCTTGTCCTGGACTTCACATGGAAGTGGACCTCATTCCCTGTCATCAGTTAAACCAAACATCTACCCTGGACAATAATGGCCCCTTCAAAGTGAATCTAGTGCAAAAGAACAAAGGAAGCAACAGAGATATAATCCTTAAAAGCAGATAAAATGATGCCGCTCCACAGTGTAATTTTACATTTCCCTTTCTGCTCTGAGGGTTTTCAGCAGACCCAATGCTGTAATCAACTCTGATGGACACGATGGAGCTCAGCACACAAAGAAATTGAATTTTTCAGCACTAAAACAAAGTCTTGTTTATCTAGAACATGTGAGCGCCGTACTGAAATAATTGCTGTCCACTGGCTGCTAACGGAGCTTTAAGCTCTGAGATGCAGGATTAAACACTGCTGTGCACATGCATTATTGAGGTTTTCTGGGACGGAGATGGCTCTGGTACTGCGAGTGTATCTTAGAGCAGCATCCTCCCAAGTGTTTTAGTAGTGAACGCTCCAAATGTTTAAAAACAATCCTGGAGAGCATCAACTGCATGTCTGGGTCATCCCATCTGGACTGATCCTGTGGCGGAAGAGAGCAACTAAGACACTGTTTTATTCAGTTTCATTATTTAAATAATGCAATGCTTGAATAGCAATGGCTATCAATTAACAGTAAGATAATATCTAGCCATGCTTTAAAAACATTTCCTAAAAACAGTTTCAGCTGTTTTTATGAAACAGTCTGACCATATGAATACATGTCGAGTGTTGTGATCCATGATTGGATTCATGTGCGGAGTAAGGATGAGAGGACTCAGCCAGCGTGGATGAAAGGCAGGAGAATTAATGATTCTTTTTTTAGACCGTGGAGACAGATATGACGTAAGGAAATATCAGTGAAGTGTATGTGTCAAAACAACCAGATCATGGAGATTTAAGTCATGCCAAAAAGTCAGCAAATCAAATTTCGTGCAGTTCCCCCTCAAAGCCATTTAATACACAGTGTTTAAGAGGTCCCTGCTTAGCAGCCCAGGGAAGGGTCAAATTTCTGTTGATGTGGCGGTACAGTTGTGGCTCAGGGAGCGTCACAGATCATTCACGGTTTTTATCAACTGCTGCGCTGACTGACATGGAGAAATGTGTGTGCACTAACGTGGGCGAGTGCATACAACTATAAATGTTCGCAGTATTTGCTTCCTTTTAGAAGAGAAAAGATAGTTGATCTGTGTAGCTACCAGATATGTTCAAAATAATTATAATATCAATGATTTTTTTTTTTTTTTTTGGAATTATATACTTATTGTGTTCTAAAATGATGCAACTACACCATAATGACAGTGGTAATCTTCTTTAGTTTCAGGCTATTTTCATCTGTATCAACAAAAAAAAAATTCAGATATTGCACAGGTTGCTTTTTTAGTTCAAAATGCCAAAAGTATTTCGAGGGATCTAGACTGAAGTTATGCTATTGTGTCCTGTTCTCGAAACAGTTTTAAACCAGCAAGATGCAGCGTCATCGTCGCCACAGCAAAAGTCATGCACTTTTACAATCAGAGTACATCCAGCTGTATTGAAAGCTTTGGAAAAAAGAGCTTCCTGTTGCTGTTTATTGTCTCATGCCTTCATAATATCCTTAAGTTCTTTTTTTATTGCCACTTAGTCAGTCCTGCTATTACAAAATCATACATTTATAATCATATTAGGGTTTGGTTTAAGCCAGATTGATATAAGCTCGTACGACTGTTCAGCTAGAAATACCATGAGAAAAAACATGAAGCTGGTTATCAATAATATATGTGGGGGGTTTTTTCTAGGGTAGCAATGTTTTGGATCAAAAGATAGTTGTTCAAATGACGAAGCTTGTACAATGACATCTAAATTGTCAGGCTAATGCATGCAGCAGAAAATATACTGAGCATACAGACAATGAGTTCCCAATTAAATTGAGCTGAAACTTAAGGGGGCAGGGACAAAACAACAGTTCCTCTTCACTTTGTACTTCTATGTGAGGTATATCACACACTTCTCTATAGCGGTAACGCAGACAGAGGACAGTTTCCATTCAAAGGAAGGATAGTGTCGATGTGACGTGGTGGTCTTGTGTGTTTTAAAGCCTGGGCTAGTGAAGATTTGTTTGAAGACGTGGCTTATCAGTAATGGTAAGATAATCTTTAGTCTTGCTTTTAAAACATTTTTAAAACTCCTTTCCACAAAGTACCATTTACTTTTTCTGTGCCTTGATTCCGATTCAAAGTGAATGTGTTCATCACCCGCACACAGTGTAACGCTGTACCCGGTAGATGCTGCAACACCAGACAGAGTATGTAGATGTGAATCATGCAAATAAGTTGGTGATGCAAGTTCTGTGCGACTCCTCGTCAAAGCTGGTTACAACTCAGTCCTTACTACCTAAAAACCTAAGAATCTGCAACATCTGAGAGCATTAGGTCCTCGGTTTTCGTTTTGTACTAGTAGTGTGTAAATTATTATGCCCGTTTTCAGGTAGTAAGAAGCCACATGAAATAATTAGAAACTAGAACTTATTTTGCACAATACAAGGTTTTTGAGACAGCCAATTAATATCACTGGTGTTCAAATTCAAAGTGTCAAATAAAGAAAGTTTGCTAATCTAACTTGGCTGTGTTAGTTCTGCCATACTTTTGGCACTTGGCACAGCCGTACATGCTGTATGAGTAGATTAAGATTTCACACTTAATGAACACGGTTAGTACTGCATATATTGTGCTCATGTGTAAAACACTAGCTAAAAAAAAAAGAGTCTGCAGCCACGCAAGCGGCTCTGTGAGGCTATCCTGAGGCCCAGCTGTGCTTTTAGCTAAATACTAACATCAGCATGCAAACATGCCCACAATGGTAATGCTACCATGCTGATATAAAGCAGATTATAATGTTCGCCATGTTCAACATCATAGTATAGCACATTAGCATGCTAACATGAACTAATTAGACCGACATTGCCATCCCTAGAGCCATGCTAGTAGCATGGCTAAAAAGAAAACACATGCTCATGTGTTTCCTGGTAGAGCGCCACCATCACCTTTTCTCATGTTTTTGATTTTGGCTCAGCAATTGGATTGTGGGAAGTACAATTTCATTTTTAGTAGTATAGTTTTTATTTTGCAACCACCGAACCCATAGATCTATGGTTACATCATGTATATCCTATCTGTCACTGACTTTGGTGTTGAGCTAAAGATTTTTCAGTCAACCACCACCATCTTGTGTTTTAGAAACAAAGCAGTTAGATAATGACAAGACTTAAATATTTCCGCCTCATTTTTCACATTGCCTTGTTTTGTAGTTTGCTGAGAAATTAGACACAAATATCATCAGTCGGGGGTTTGTTTGATAAAAATGGAGCCATCTCACCCTCTGAGTGGAGTGAACACTATAGCAGTGGTGGACTGGATACCACACCGAAAGAGGGTGGCACTAGACCGGTTGCTATGGAAACAAGGACTGATTCATGGGTCGGGGGTCTTAAGAATCTCAGGAATATGCAATTTGCACAAAGGGGGTGAGTGATAAGTGTCCAAGTTCAACTCGCGCTCTGTGTTGGTGGAGAGCACGAGTGTTTCTGGATGTTCAGTTTGTTGTTGGAACAAAATGAAGGCAATCTGTGATTTTCTTTGGAAAAAAAAAACCTGCTGCCAATAATCTACACTCCCACTTTGAGACAGCGGAGTAAATTGATTGCTCGCACCTTCTCAAGGCGTTGTGAAACATGCAGATGATGCTGCACCTAATGATTGCAGATAGGCGTAGACAAACATCATTTGTGCCCACATGGGTAATGATGTTTGAGAACATTCGCAGGTTCCCAGCAAGAAACATGAGCAGAGTTTTAATGTCAGCAGCTCTGGCACCATACAGACGGTGCACAGAGGCTTCTCTATGTGACCCAGTGCTTAGTGTGTCTGATGAGGAACCACACATGGCCGGAAATGTCTTGAATTGTCAGTGAGAGAGAAGCCTGGCCCTGTCAGAGTTGTTTAAATAAAAGCCTAACGTCAGTTCAGACAGACATGAAAGTCATTTTATATTCCAATGTTAATCATTGTTCGATCATGTATGACCTGAGCCTATTTGTAGCAGTAGCATCCATATAAACATTTGACACTCATTCTATCTGCATACAAACAGGTTCTACAGCTACCACCGAGGTGACTATTCGCACATTTGACTATTCTAGGTCAATAAAATCGCAATAGTTACATTCCTGGCATTGCAGCTAGCTCTTTAAGGCTTAAGAATAACATAATATATCACCTAATTAACAGTTATAATTTCTTCAAAAGTGCATTCTTTTGATAGCTACGTAGGGTTGCATAGGGGGAATTTGGATTTATTTCTAAAATCCTGACTATGGCCCTGTATACATAAAGGTGCGTCCTGCCTGTTTCCAGTTATGTAACCCCACCTCCCCAGTCCCTGGTTTGGATTAGCATTTGGATTTATGTTGACCTTGAATGTTTCTTCCAATATGTGCACATATCCATCAAACGACGTGCGCCTCAAACTCTGTCCGCTTGTTTCAACGCATTGCATGTACAGAGCCATACCACTGAACTAAAATGCGTAATATTGTTGAAAAAGACAGTGTTGCCATGGTGTCGTCACAGCGAAAACAGTGTCCATCCAACATAGTTAAGTTTGCCCATTCTATGGAGACATCATTTAAAATATTAATGCCACACAGCTCAGGCGGTTGTTATTCAAATGAAAATGAGTGAAACGTTGCGGCTTCAGATCAAATATAAAAAAGAAGAAATCACAACATCCGTACATTTTTGAATGCTCCAAAACTAAAACTAGGATGACTAGTGGTTATCTATCATGTGTCAAACCCCACTGTGTTTGACTATAATGAGAAAACTGGCACAGCAGACAATGCTGAAATGCTGCATCAGACAATGTAAAACAATAATGTTTTACCAAGCCCTAGACAAGCCTCCCCCCCCCCCTCTTTTTGAAAAGGGGACATGGTCCACTTCAGTGTTAACAAAAAACCTTTAAGAGACACTGGCTAAATCTGCAGTCAGCATCACTTCCTGCTAACAGCGAGCCCCTCAAGTGTCACCGAATGTCTTCTAAATGATATACTAAGTGCATGTAAACGCCTTGAAACACATTAGCATATCTTGACACACCATTGGAACTGCTTTAAACCTCTGATAGCAGTTAGTAAACGTCCATATTTTGTCATATAAAGGCTTTTTCACAGCAAAGTTGAAACGTCGGCTGATGAATTATCTTACTGCGAGGAACTGGAGAGATTGTGAGAGCAGGCAAGGGAAACAAAGATTTCTTGTAACTTCCTCACTACTCTATAGCATTTCTTATGTTGAGTGTGTGTGTGTGTGTGTGTGTGTGTGTGTGTGTCTCAAGCTTTTCTGGTAGCAGCTCTGCACCACTGCACCTGCTCTTTAGGCTGCAAGCACGAGAGAGGAGATACATGTGAAAAGCTAGACAGGAAGAAGCCTCGTACCTTATTGAGAGAGACAAAAGGTTTCAGCTTGGGTTGATTGACGTCAGTTTGGTCAAAGACAGAGCATCTGCAAACGTATGATCACAGAAACTGGCTGAACCGAAACCCACTTCGTTGGTAAGTTGCAGTTCAAACTCAAAACGGTGAATTGTATCAGGACTTAAAAAAAAGGGAAGCACACTGCTTCATTCGCTTTAGCACAAGACATTTGTGACTCTTAACCTCTTCATTGACTTAGAGAAAATAATGGCAGCTGTCCTAAAATACTATATCGGTAGTCACTAACAGCATTTCTATTGTTATTATCTATATATTCTTTTAAATGCTCGGGCAGGAGTGAACTAACAGAACTGTCTGTGTTTGTGTGAGAACATATGCGAGGGTGAGAGAGAGTTTACACTTATTTCTTGTATGTTGGCAGAGTGTCAGTAAGCCAGGAAGGCCCCCTCCCCTGTGTTAATACTATGTCTATTGTGAGCGTGTGCAGGGTGGACGCGGTGAACATTAAGTCTGCTATGGAACTATTTTGGGAAACTTTAGAACGGAAAGTGTGTAACGGAAAGAATAATAACGAAAGAAAACAGAGGTACAAGGCATTACTCAACAATAAAACATGTCAGACCTGCCTGCTGCTTTATTGTTGGAATTCAATACTTGTTTATCAAAGCCAATCTCCTCCTCAAAGTGTTTCTGTGTACTCGCTGACAAGCTGCTACGGGTTGAATATAAAGCTGTCGATTAAGATAGTAGCAGTGTGGGTGAACGATGGGAAAGATGAAGTTAAAAAAGACGTTTCTTTCTCTTTTTTTCTCTTCTGCAGGTGGCCAGTGGACCAAAAGGGAAGCAGCAGGCACTGAAGAGTGCAGACGAATGGACGCCATGTTAGAAGGCTTGATAGAGCCTCTCCTACACAGAGGACTCGGGCTCCAGTGATGATCCTCTCATCCTTACTCCGCAGGAATGAGCATCCCGCAACTGGAACGCCACCAAAACACGCATCTGCACACCCGGACGGACCCCTGGAGCGAGACACAGCTGCACATTCTCCTCAATCTTCTTCATTTACACTTAAGAACTTGTTGAGTTGTGATAACAAAGTGTGGAGCCTCACAGAGACCTCTATGAGAGCCCAAGGGTTGAGAAAGTTCAAGCATCTTAAGTGGTGTGAATGAGGAGTATATTTGTTGGGGTTTTTCGTCTTTGCGCACAGTGCTCCCGTTTCACACCAGCACCATAGAGACCAGGACAGAAATTTTACTGGGAGAGCAGAAAGCTCTGGACCAGAGTGGAGAAAAGATTGTTGGACTGGAGTCGCTTTCTCAGGCACCATGCAGTCAGATGACCTCTTCATCCGCAAGTTTCGGCGTCAGAACATGCGGCCGCCTATTGCAACCGTCAACTTTGACCCCAACCGTGAAGCCGGTGTAGTGGAGTGGCCGCCGAGGAGAGAGGCTGATGGAGCTGACGGAGACAGCCTGACTCCGAGTCGCGTGGGGCTGACGCTGAGAACGGTGGGCCGGGGACACATCATGCAGAGAAGCAACAGCGATGTAACCTTAGGGGACTTGGACTCCTCCGGGAAGGCAGGGGGGAAAGCAGCTCGGGCGGTTGGTGAGAAGGTGGGTGCGGGGGCTCAGGGGGATGGGGGTGTGCTGCTACACAGGGAATACGGCAGCCTGTCCTCACTGGAGAGACAGACTCAAGCCCAGGAGCCGAGCACAGACGACCAGGGGCCCCTGAGTCCAAACGCACTCCGCTTTAAAGACCCTTTCCTGCTTTTGGGACTGCAGGGCAACCCTCCAGAGCCTGATGGATTTTTTCGGGGTCTGTCTGTTTCCACCGGGGACTCCCCAAAACCTGCGAAGCCGCCGAAGCCTGAAGGTCTAAGTAAGAAGGCCAAACCCCCTCAGATCCCTCAACCGGGTCCGTACGACAACATCGGGGGTGGAGCCTGGGTGAGGAACTTTGCCCACTACGATGTTCAGAGCATCCTGTTTGACCTCACCGAGGCGGCCACAAACAGAGACAGCATCGGCCGGAAAAAGAACATCACCTCAGGAGCTTCAGCCGCCTCCCAGCTGCGCCCCCTCTCCCAAGCCACCCCGTCCTCACCTGCACAGGGCGGCGGAGGCAATGGGGTGAACGCAGATGACCCTGAGCAGTCGCTGCTGCTGGACGAAGGCGACGGCAATGATAACGAACTCCTGCTCAGCTGCCCCCACTTCCGAAATGAGACGGGGGGAGAAGAGCAGGTGGGTCTGGGTCGATCCCAGGAGAGGCGGGGACTCTGGTCGAGCCTGCGAACCCCCAACGATGCAGTGTCGGTCCTGGAGGAGCCCAGAGAGAGTCACGTCCAACAGCAGGGCAAGAGCAACTACTTCATAGAGCATGCAGATCTGGGAGCCCATTACTATCGCAAATATTTCTACATGAAAGGTACGTGTAGTGCAAGTCTACTTGAATTCTTGCTGGTTGCGTTTAGTCAATGGAGAGAATAATGTTAGCTTAACAAAAAATGGAGGTACAGAGTGGTGCATTTCAACCATGGATGAACAAACACTTACACACTATCAGGGCACACATTTTCTGATTTCTCATCTTATCATTTAGGGGCTGTGCAAAAATGATTTGGGAGGTGGGGGAGGTCAGAAAAGGGTTGTGTTCTGGTTTGCCATTAATATATTTTTTTGATATATATATATATTATCAAAATCCTGGGGCTTTTTTTTTTTTAACATACTGTATTTTTCTTTTTACATCTTAAATATCCAAATGTAGCTATCAAATTATTTTCCCTAATTGAAAAATGTTATAATCTTTTATTATTTTTATCATGGTATTGCCTCTTCTCTGTTTGTTTGTCTGTTTCTTGTAATTGACTCGAATAGTAAATGAGGGTCTCAATGATCTCTCGAGTATAAATAAAGGTTGAATTAATGAAAATGAATGATGAAATGAGGGGGGATGGTTTTGCAGTTAAGGGGAGGGTTCAAAGAAAAATATTCATAACTCTGGGGAGGATCTAAATAAAATAGAAGATTCAGCCCCCCTCTCCACTCTAATAATTTGCATACAGTCCTCTATGGGCGTCACATCTGAACCCCGACACTGTGACAGTTGGATTTATGTGGCTGTATTGTGATCACAGAACACCAGAATTTCTTCGGCATGGACGATCGCCTCGGCCCAGTGGCCATCAGTTTCCGTCGAGAGGAGAAAGAAGGATCCAGCGGAGCTCAGTACAATTACAGAATCATCTTTCGCACCACAGAGGTAAAACCGGCACCTTTCCCTCCTCAAAGCTCTCCTTTAGTTCAGTGTGTGTAAAATCGATTTAACTGTGCGGGATGACTTGTGAATCGTCTCCTCCTCAGATGAAGACACTGCGAGGTTCCATCTTTGAGGAGTCTGTGCCTTCTGCCGCTCGTCACACAACCCCTCGAGGCTTGTCTCCCAAGAGGCTGCTGGAGTTCATCATGCCTGAACTGAACCTGCACTGCCTCCGCTTGGCCTCAAACTCCCCCAAGGTCCGGGACACCCTGCTGAAGCTGGACGAACAGGGGGTGAGTAAGGCCTGCGTGTGCTGACACCAAAGACGGCAAAGATGTGTCAGACAGAAAGCGTTTCAGGACATCCGATAGTGGCAAATAGCAGCAAAAAGCTTTTTTTTTCAAAGGTCAGACGTAAACATTTTTTGTTGAAAAGCTGACATTCTGAAGCCTCCATCTCCACGATGATCAATCAGGTGTGTTTGGATGTGAAAGTGCAGTTTTTATATCTGTTCATTTTTCTCTCAACTACTTCTGCCACATGTTCACTCACCATGTTGTACTGCGGCTTATATTCTCTGGTGCCACGTTTTGACGTAAAACAGGTACTTTTGTCTGTTTTTTTTCTTTTTCTTTTATTATGTCCCAAATTGTTTGTGCAATCATTTACTGACCGAAATCCATTGTAATATCAATTTAATATTTTTTTTTCATTAAGGATGAATCCATCCATCAATTTTTCAATTAACAATTCAAACTGTTCAACATAATAACAAGTGTTTTTAATATGTTCTTACTTGACCAATACTCGGAAAGAATGAAAAAGTGAGATGGAACGAATGAAAATAAGGAAAAGCAAATCTTCAAGTTTGAAATACAGCTGCAACAATTATCATAGATTATTTTCTCTTGATATCATAATCATTTAAGCCCTATCACATGAATAGAAACTTTATTTTTATGACCCTTTGCATTTCACGGCAGAAGCTGCTGAGCATTTAAACCACACGCCAGACAGCCACTCGCTCCACCTTTTGAGGTTAACAACTTCACAAGAGACCTGAACAACTGACAACTGAGACCTGACAAAATAAACTCATTGTGCATCCTGATCTCTGACATACAAACTGAAGGGGATTAATAGATTTAAAAGTGTAACGTGTGATGTGCAGGCGTATAACGTTTAACAGCATAAATTATTTCAGGCGAGCTTTTTGAGCTGTAAAGTAAGACGTCAAATGATCAATATGCCCTATTAGATGAAAGGTCTTGGCAGGGTAATTATAAACTGAGCTTCTCTGTCTTCTCATGTAGCTGAATTTCCAGCGAAAGGTTGGGGTGATGTACTGTCGGGCCGGGCAGAGCTCGGAGGAAGACATGTACAACAACGAGAGCTCGGGCCCGGCGTTTGAGGAGTTCCTGGATCTGCTCGGGGAACGTGTGCGGCTGAAGGGCTGGGAGAAATATCGAGCTCAGCTGGACAACAAGAGTGAGCTGGAAAAAAAAACGCACCACACACCCGCATCTATTGGCTGCATCTCACCTTGTCGCAGGATCATTATCCGAAGGGCATCAGTGCACCGCTGAAAGCCTAAGATAACTCCTATCTTGCCACATGTAATCTGAGTAATGCCTGCAAAATAGCATAGTCACTGCTGATTATCTCGGAGCTGTTTTCCCCTCAGTGAGCGGCAGGGAACAGCAAATGGGACAGATTTCACCCTGACTGTGACAGTTTGAGTTTCGTCTTTCATTCAGAGTGGTTGACTGATTTTGCTAAATCTCTATCCGTCTGTCTCTTTGTGTGATGTGTGTTTCTGTGTGTCTTTTGCTTGTGTAGCGGACTCGACTGGGACACACTCCCTCTACACGCGCTACCAGGACTATGAGATTATGTTTCATGTGTCCACTATGCTGCCCTACACAGCCAACAACACACAACAGGTAAAAAAAATAAAATCCCGTATTATATTTCAACAGAGATTTTCACATATGATATCCTTCTCCTGCCTTTTGGGTTTGCAGTAGCATTTTTTCCGATACCAATTTCATCTCTTGGAATTCAGGGAATGACTTTTTCTCAAACGGTTCACCTCTATTCGTAAGAAAGAAATTGCATCAGACTTGGTACAACCTTCATTACCCATCTCTGTTCACACTGTCATGCGTTGGTAATTTCTTTAGAAAAAAACCCTCTGTACTACGCAACAAGCATGACATAAAAATCCTGCCCCCCAGTGTTCACTCCCACCATGAAGGTATTCACTGTCGCCTCTCCGGCAGGCTTCAGCTGACTGTCCTTTATGTGCAGTCTGCGGTTTAAGGCTGTTGGCTGTCACTCACAAAGGGGCTGGACATGACATGCTAATAAAGATTAAAGTTTTAAATAAGACGAAACATGGTTGTGACAAAGCCCTTCCTCTTTAAACTGCCTGTTTTTGGCAGCAACAGCTTGGGATGTATTTGTATCTTGATTATGTTTTTTTTTCTTCTTTTTTTAAAATCTAGTTTCAGTTTTTTTTATTTTTTTTTATTTTGTGACAAGTTCTAGTTTTCATAAAAATAGCATAATCAATGAACTTGAAGTTACACGATTCTGTAGTTTCCCAGGTACAGTTTTGAGTATTGAGTGTTGCTGGCAACGATAGAAACAGCATGGGCATGGTAGTGCAAGTTCCCTTTGAAGAATACTTACAGCTGCTTATTTTATTATTTATAACGTTTTACTGATTATTTTAGTTAACAGCATTGATTTGTTTTATTATTTAGTTTTTTTGGATGCTCATGAATTGTTGCCTTTGCAACCTCACCCCCTGGGGCATATAAATGCATATAATCAACAAATGTTTACACTACATACAGTAAATACATCATTATATCAACCAATGAAATGACATCCAAACATTAAAATAGAATCATTTAAATGGGTTGATAAGTTGATAATATTGCTAATAATCTCAGTGTTTTTGAACACCTGTTTTACTTATTCAGATTAATCTCTTTAGCTACTTCTTAAAACCGTTTTTTTTTTTTTTTTTTTTTTTTTAGATTCTCGCTATATAAAAACATGTCAAACTGTTCCACTGAGATGTGGCTTGTTCGTGGTTTGCTAAAATGACTCTGGCTTGCTTGCTCAATGACTCTGCGTGTCTCCGTTGTGCCTCTTCAGTTGCTGAGGAAGCGACACATCGGTAACGACATCGTGACGATCGTGTTCCAGGAGCCGGGCGCCCTGCCCTTCACGCCAAAGTCCATCCGCTCCCATTTCCAACATGTCTTCATCATCATTCAGGTTCATGAGCCCTGCTCTGACAACACCTATTACAGGTCTGACTTCATCCTATCTATTACACTCTTTTTTAAATACACCCCCCCCATCGTAAATGACCTTACCCCTCCTTTTACAGGCTGAAATTTCTTGAGACAATAAATTCATGACCAGCGAGAGGGTCTCAACATTAAGACGGGTGTTACTATTGTGCACTATTACATGTCTCATACTGTCTCATACATTACAGTAGTTCTGAGGCAGCTCAGGCCACAGATCTGTGCTCCACTGCAGCAGATTCAGTGTAAATGTTTGTAATTCTGGAGAGCACTACACAACAGTCAAGCACTGCGAAACAAGACATAGAGCTAATGTTTCTGCTGCACCTTCTCTCTTACTCTGTCATGCCTCTATGTCTCTCTCCCTCTCAGGGTGGCTGTGACACGCTCTAAAGACATGCCGCTATTTGGCCCACTGTTCCCCAAGGGCGCCCGATTCCCTCGCTCGCCTGCCTTCAGGGACTTCCTCCTGGCGAAGGCAGTCAATGCTGAAAACGCTGCGGAGAAGTCAGAGAAGTTTCGCTCCATGGCCACCCGCACGCGGCAGGAATACCTGAAGGACCTGGCCGAAAACTATGTGACCACCACGCCCATCGACTCCTCCACCAAGTTCCCCCTGCTCTCTCTGGGAGGCAAGCGCAAGGACAAGCTTAAGGGCGCCAAAGGGGCCGAGCTGCACAGTGCGGGGGCGCTGGTGTGGGCAGTGATGGTGTACGGCGGGGATGAAGGGGAGGTGGGAGAGCACAGGCTCCCCTGTCTGCTCGGGGTGTCGGCGGAGTCGGTGGTGCTCATTGAGAGGTGCACACGCAGGGTGGTGTTTAACTGCTCCTGTCGAGATGTCATCGGCTGGAAGGCAGTGACAGAGACTAAGGAGGGGGGGCCCTGCTTGGATATCTTCTACGAGCGTGGGGAGTCGGTGTCAATCAGTGTGATGGAGAGCCAGGCGGAAGATATACGAGAGGTGGTGCAGAGGCTGGAGGTGGGGGATTGTGTCCAGATTTAACTTTTTGCAGTTGGTGGTTTCTGTCTGTCTGATTCGTTAACCTTCTTTTGCTCATCTGCAGCTGGTGACGCGGGGCTGTGAGGCTCTTGAGGTCACACCCCTGCGCGACGGAGTCGGGCAGCCCGGCTTCCTGATGAACGAGGAGGGCTTCGTGACGGAGCTGCAGCGGTTCTGTTACGCCGAGAGCGGAGGCCTGCAGCTGTGGGCTCGCGTGGTGCGGCTGTGCGGACACTCGCTGGTTCACCTGAGCCCCGAGGAGAGGACCAGGCTGCTCCGCACTGCGCACAAGATCCACATCACTGTCATCCCACCGGACGAGAACGGCAAGCCTCGCAGGTGGGTGGGGCTGCAGAAATGAGGAGGAGGAGCGGGAACGCTAACAAGGTCACTTTTGGGTCATCAGACACAAGGAGAAGGGGCTTATGGGTATAAAGCATGCTCCAGAGCGAGGAGAGTAATCCCAGTGTGGGGGGGGGAGCTTGTTTTCCTAGGAAAATAAGACAGGTGCCACTCCGGGGTCACAGCTCACTCTGCTGATGACAGCCCATAGTCAGTGTCACACCAGCTGGCTAAAAAACAATCAATCCCCCTAATGAGCTTTAATCACGCTGCCACAGGCTGTCTCACTGTTAACAGCACACTTTCCACTCATCTGAAGTCACAGAGGGGCCAGAAACAGCAGCGGACAGGATTGTTAAAATAAATAAAACCAATATTAAAGTAGACACCTCTGCAGCTCTTCACTTTAGAGCAACGTTTCAAAGTTGGCAGCAGAAGCATCCTCAGAGAATCCCGCTGCTTTATTTATATTTCAGTCCTGAAATGCTTGTTCTGTAACAATGAAGCACAAAAATGTCTTCATAGTGGGGCTCTGTGTTCTCAAAGGAATACAAAAGACCAAATATAGCGCTTTATTTTCCACATCATCTTTGTTTTTGGCTTCTAGATTAATTTATGACTCAACAGTGCGATGAGATGGAAAAGCGATGCGTGATGGCTCTCTTCTTACTCAGTATGCTGGTGTTTTATGTGCTGCAGAAGTTTCTCCGAGCTGTACCAGAAGGCCATCAAGGATGCGGAGTGTAAACCCGGCGAGGATCAGTCAGGAGAGGCCTGGGTGCTGGACGAGAGGGAGGAAGAAGAGGAGGAAGAGGAGGAGGAGGAGGAGGCGATGGAAGAGGAGGTGGAGGAGGAAATGAAGGAGGAGGAAATGAAAGAGGACAAGCTGAAGGCCAGTGAGGTCAATGAAGCGGACATGACGGAGGTGCAGGTGGAGGCCGAAGAGGAGGAAGGTCGGTCGTGTGATAAGGGACAAAGCGAGAGAAGTCGTGGCTCGCTCCTCGCGCCGCCCCTCGCGCCGCCCAGCTTAACTTTGTTACGGGCCACTTCCCTGCAGGACGAACCAGCCAATCAGAGGCAGGATGGGAGGGGCTCGCAGCTCACACGCAGCTGCTCTTTGGAGAGACAGCCATCCTACAGGGACACGGGTGATGGGTGAGTGTTACTAAAGCCTATGTCAAGCTGACATAACCTTACGTAGGAGTGCTATGGAGGCCGTAGAGAGAAATCGATAATAGAGATAACAAGAAATGCACCTTTGCGAGACGTTGTAATCTTGCTAGTTACACTGGGAGGCCGTCAGGTAAAAGGGCTCTTAAATCATCCAACATGGCTGTAAATATCCTCAAACTGAAGCTGACTCATCACAATTTAATCTCAGTTAGTGCGTCACTTTTCCGGCAAAGGACAAGGCACAGAGGAAGGACACCAGTCAATGTGTCTCTCTGCTTCACTGAGCCGTGTTAACTTAATGCAAAAATGACATTTTCAGACCATTAAAAGTTGACAGCAAGTCCAGAAATTGACACCGAGAACCCCCATTTGTTTCCATTAAACAATCACTTGTTTTATGGTCTCACTATGTGCACTATTTCCTCATCCTCTTGAGTATCAAGGTCCTTCTCTGACAGCCACACATATGTTTGCCAAGTATTAAGCTCCAATGAGAGAGAAAAACACCGGCAGGACATGTTTGTATCAGCCCGACAAATAATTTTAAGCACACCAGAGGGTTTCACCCTGAGAAAGCCACAACAGCTGGAAAAGGAAATTGTGCGTAAAGAAAATATATTCATGATAATATTAAACTCTGCTGCTCACCGAAGATTGAACTGCTTTTTATTGTCACGCGGAGCAGAACTGACCGAATTTGACCGAAACCGCATCAGATATGATATTTTTGATAGATGATTTTGTGAGTGCAGCGTAGCAAACATCAATCAGGCCTAAATCTAAGCCATCCTGGAGATTACTTGTCTAAGTGCTCCAGTTTCTGTTTTGACCTCTGGATTGGATAAAAAAAAAAAAAAATGTCACGAAGCATCAACAGCAGATTTGCTTTGTGTTTTTTCCTCCCCAACCACCACCACATCCATCCCTCCCCGTCCGGTGGACAGGCACGTGTACGACAACGTGGCGCTGAAGGGGGAACGCCACATCTATGAGAACGTCGGCGTGCTGAGGGACGCCACACCTGATCTGATCCTGGCTGTCAAACCCAAGGTTCCCCTGGAGGAAGAACAGGTGACTGAGGCGAGAAGACATCTGAGTGGTTTCTCTCCCCAGCCCTCCGTCCCGTCTCTGACAGTGTCCTTTCCCCTCTATCTCTATCTCTTATGTCTTCAGTTCATGGGCGCTGAGGTTGGTGACGACAAGGCTTCGGTGAGTGACTCGTCTTCCCGGTTGTCATGTTTAGACCGAGCTGAGAGAAATTCACGAGCCCTAAGTCTTCATAACTCCATCACCAAGAGTAAGTACTTCCCGCTCATATATAATATATACAGTGTATAATTGAAATGTATTTATAATCCCTTCAACGAAAAGGAATGGCATGTTAAATAAATAAATAAATGTGCGTAAATGAATTAGGAGACAAAGAGCATTATTATATGACCCTGATCATGCACTGAAAACAAAGCTCCCCTCTCAGACACAACAGCTGACACGGCTGCTCAAATGATGCCAAAATGGAACAATTACACATGTTTACAAATCGTCTCTGCCTGATTTGAGCCTCAAAGTCCTTTTCTCCAGATTTTTTCTGCCTTAAGCCCCTCTCTTCATTATCCTCCCTCCGCTCCCCACTGCATCCCCTTTGTCCCTCCTCTTTCATTCACGCTGCCCCCTATTCCGCTAATCTAATATCACCCCTGCTCTGCTGCCACCCCCTGCCAGGGCTGGGATAAAAGGGGGACAGATGGGTAGTGGGAGGGGTGGAGTTTTAGGCAGCCCCAAATCAAGGAGCCCCTCTTACACCATCTGCTCTGCCTCCACTGAGACTATGGGACTCATCATTTAGCCGCCATAAGAGCACACTTGCTCATCCTCTCAGCTGATTTTTTGCGGGGGCGGCCTCTGAAGCCTCTGATTGTTTCGCATCACGTTCTTTCACAGGAAGTCTGTTAAGAGGCATGTCAACTTTTAAACTGAAAGATCAAATTCAAGGTCTTAATAGGTCTTAAAAAGGAACAATTCGCTTTTAAAATCTAGTTTTTATTAAATGTGTATGCTGTAAACAAAATTCTCTTATTCAAATTATATTTAGGTCATTGTCTTACGTTTATGCTTTTATCTGTTTTATTTTAGTGCGCTGCCATGAATTCCATTTTAACTGTCAAAAAAGCTCATACAAAGTCAGAAGCCTAATTCAGTGAAACCTGCATGCATCCGTCATACATCATAACATTTCCTCCTTGGCCCTCTATATTCGGCCCCTGGCTCTGACCAGCTTCAGCACAGCAGCATCCCCCAGTGGTGGCTCTATGTTACTGTAGCAGCTGCTCAAAAGTCTGCAGTCCCACTGTTCTGCTGCGTTGTCCCGGCTCCATTATATTTGCTGCACTGAGATATGTTTCATGAGAAAGCGTGATAAATCTCGCCCTCTTTCTCTCAGTTCTCTCAGAGACGACGGATTCGACTGAGGAGGAGTGGCAGTCCATCGCTGACCTGGCCACAGCCTGCCGCAGCATCCTGGAGGCGCTGTCACGAGAGGGTGAGGAACTTTGTATACATGCTCACCTCGCTTACTGTAAAATAATACACTAGGCTGTCTCTGTAGTGTGCAGTGGTAGAAAAAAAAGTATTCAGATTACCTTTGTTGAAGTAAAAGTACAAAATATCTGTATAATATTTGTGAAAATACTCCACTACGAGGAAAAGTCCTGCTTTCAAACCTTACTCAAGGAAATGTAGGTAAGTATTATCAAAAAAGTATGAAAAGTAAAAGTACTTATTCTGCAGAAACATGGTCCCCGTTAATATTAATGTTAATATTTTTGGATTAATATTATATGCTGCATTAATGTGTATGTTGTATTATACTGCTGTAGAAGTTTAAGGGTTTTGCTCATTTTAACTACTGTTGGGTAGTTTAATCTACAGCAATGCATCATATTCTATAAAATCATCATATGTTTGTAGCTTTTTAGCTGTCCTGTGACAACCACGTGTCTCCAAAAAGTCAACGTTTCATGAGCTCAATAAAACATCCCTGTTTAAGTGAATTTAAGAGGGTTTTAAATAGTTTAAGAGAATTTCATCCTTCAGATTATCAGAAAACAAAGAAATATTTCACTGGATGAGACAGGCATGAAACATTTTAATCAGTATATAACTGGAGAGGTCAGATAAATGTACTGGTGTAAAAAGTAGAATATTTGCCTCTGAGATGTAGTGGAAAAGAAGTATAAAGTGGAATTTGTACTTGTAAATACAATTACATTTCACCACTTGGCACAAGTTTACTACTTCAATCTTAATATTCAAGTTAGATAAATAAAAATAAAAAATTGTGTGATAATGACTCTAATGTTTGACCTTTGACGGACTGGCAAATAATTAAATGCATTTACAATATATGATCCAAATGATGTTGACACCCCTGGCTGTATAGCTTTGGTCTGGGAGGCTGTTTTCCAGTGGCTTTGGATCATCTTTGTCTCCCTCGTCTTTTCTGTTATTATGGTTTGTATGGCTATTTTAAATTACAATAATGTGGATAATGTTCTTCACCACAGACCGTAAAGCCGGAGACCCCTCCCAAGCAGGAGCTGACCAGACAGACGGCAAGCTGAAAGACTCAAAGGAGAGGTGGGTTGCTACACAGCACGCGCAGGGTGGCGCAGACGGTTCAATACCTCTGTCGTTAGTCTCTTGGTTTTCTCATTGCACACGTTCCTTTCTTTAGCTCTACCTCTTTATTCTCTCTCAATTATTTAGACTTTAGCGGCCACGTCCAACTGTTTGAGTCAATGCGATGGTTTCTCTCCCCCATAAAGACAGCCCTGTTGCTGACTCAGTGATGCACTTCAGCACACACACGCACAGCTTGCCTGACTCACTGCCGTTGTCATCTTTTTGTTAAACTCCCGCTATGATCTATTTTATTTTGTTTTTTTAAACTATTTTCAGCTCCTGGGTCGCCTCGTTTTTTGTACCTCCACGCTGTGTCTGAACACACAAAGTCTGCAGAACTGTTGGCCAAAAGCGAAACAGAAAATGAGTCAATAACAAATAAGAAAACTTTAACGTGAAGCTTTTCTTCAGAAGAAGTCTTGAGTATGTACAGGCGCCGTTCATATCCACCCACGTGGGTCAAAAAGGGGAAAATATATATATATATATTTTTTTTTACATTTTTCAATACATACCACATTAATAAAAAAGATAGATTCTGATTATATTTTTCGTAACTACACTTTTGGATAACTTGTACAAATAAGCTTTAAACCGACCAAAAGGACGAAATATAGAGCCATATAATTAACCATCAAACCTAAAAATACAGCACGATGCCCAAACCATCTGACGAAATGACCATGTTCTTTCCTTTAAAAGCATTAGCACGCTGTTCACATCAGCAGGAGGCCGAGCGATGCGTCGTTATATGTAACAGTCAGACGAAATGCATCATGGGAAGACTTTTCTCACTAAAAATGGGTCTGCTTGTCAACCTTAGCAATTACTGTAACTAGATCTGTAATTATTACATGAGAGACCGCAGGGACGACGTCTCGAGCTCTGAGCCTGCCACAGTGACAGACGGCTGCATGACCAGTCGAGCTAACTCAAAAGTTCACTCCGCATGAGATGAAGGGAGGTGTGAGAACAGGAGAGGAACACTTTTCTTACAAAAGAAATACAAGAAAAAGCTTTCTATAAAATGCACCAGTGTAGACATTCATCTTGTTGATTTGTCGCTTGGAAAATTAAGCAATTTATGCTTTGTCCAATTACAAACTTTGGGATTCTGTAATTGCTTTTGACGAAGTGTCACTGCCTCGCTTTGTTGCAGTGACTCTCCAGGCCATCTAGAAGAGAAGGTGTCACAGCTGGAGTCCATGCTGAAGAGGCTGCAGGATGACCTGCAAAAGGTGCTTTGACTTTCATGAATGTTTTTTCTGTTTTTTTCTGTTCTGTAATAATATTTTCAGTGAGCCCCACGGGAGAGTCAGCAGGTAGGAAAAAGTATTTGAATTGTTCAGCTTCTGTCGCCGGAGCGAGATGATTTGTATTTTATGATTCAGGCTTTTGTTTACTTGTACAAATCCTCCCGTCCATTCATCCATTTAAAGTCAAAGCGGGCTCACTGTGGATGCATAAAATACAAAAACACTCAAAAAGCATTTATTTATTTTAAATTTTTGTTGTAAATTTGTACAGTAACATTTCAGATTTTTTTTTATATTCAAATACTTTTAAAAAAATGTATGTACGACAACTCCCTTAATGCTGTTATCAATATTTTCTAGTACATTTCTACTAATGTATGTATGTAGATGTCAAAGAATTCTGTATGTGATGAATTCCTTATTCTTATTCTTGAATTCGGAAACAGAAAACACAAAAAATGATTCTCAACACAAAGTCCACTTGTGCGTCCGGAGCTTTCAACCACATCTCATGGCCTTCCTCAGCGGTCAGTCAGCAGCAGACAAGTGGACCTCGTGTTGAGAATTTCTGGTCAATATTGTATGTGTCTCTGTGTGTACACATATTATATAAACATATTATTTCTCCCAATTACATGGAACGTTTTCTATTTATTTTTAATTATACTATTTTCATTATTGATTCATCTAATGAATATTTTCAACCAGTCATTTAGTCTATGAACTCTCAAGAATAATGATAAAATACCCATTTAGTGCTCAAACAATAATTGATAAGTTGATAAGAGAATTAAACTGATTGAAATAACCAATTAATCGTCTGTCATTTATGAAGCAACAAATGAAACATCCTCTGATTCCAGCTTCTAAAATGTGAAGATTTGCTGCTTTTCTCTGTTTTATATAAACAGTAAATTGAATATATTTGCGTTTTGGACTGTTGGTTAGACAGAACGAGCGATTTAAAACTGTCGCCTTGGGCTCTGGGCAATAGTGATGGGCATTTTTCAATATTTTTTGACATTTAATAGTTCAAACAATGAATTGAAAAATAATCGTCAGATTTTTCAATAATGAAAATAGGCATTAATTAATTCCCTATACCTATTATAGGTGATTAGTTGCTTACTCAGTCTGACCAGCAGCCTAAAACCCCAAAGCACTGACGAGACTTCTGTCATTTAGAGTCTGATTTTCTGTCAAAGAAATAATCAGTTCAGTGACTAATTGTTCAGCACTGTTTTGGATTGTGGGTTTCATTTCCCCCCCTGCAGCGGGGTGTGCTTCTCAACACTGTGTTGTTTTATTTCAAGCTCTGTGTTTATGTGTGCCCACTAGTTTCCTTAAAGCCACCGCTGTACCTGTCGCTCCCCTCCCGTTCCTGCCACAGCGATCTGAGCGACGGCTTTTGTTTTGTTGTGTGCCGATGTCTTTCAGGAGAAGGAGGACAAGGCGGTGCTGCAGGCCGAGGTGCAGAGCCTCCGGCAGAACAACCAGCGGCTGCAGGAGGAGTCGCAGAGCACAGTGGCTCGCCTCATCAAAGTCACCGAGCTGCTGTGCAACGTCAACAAGCCCTGTTAGCCTCACCACTGCACCCACACAAAAACACACAAATCAGCGGAGAGATGCAAACCGTACAACCTGCTCGTACGCTCAGTATACTTATTTTGTTTGTGCATATTTGCAAAGGCAGACACACACACACACACATGCATCCTCTTTGATCTGTGTATTACCACAGTATCAATCCTGAATCCTGGACCTGCATTTTGGTGAGGGAGTATGCAAATCAACCCATAAAAAAAAAAAGAGAAAAAAAAGACATTTTCAAAATCCCATGACCTTCATAGACTGACCAGTATGCAGCTCTCGGGCTGCTGCGTTAGTGTGCTATGCCAGAGTGCTTCTCTTGGTGTGTATGATACAGTACGTGCGTGGATGTGTGCCGCATGTGTGCGTGCGTGTGCGTCTGTTTGTGTGCATCTCTTACTGTACCTTGCTTCAAATACTTGACAAGCTGGGCTGAATAGCACTTGCATAAAAAGTGGCAATTAAGACTGAGAGACACTGTATAGCATGTTTGGCGGTGTCTTATCTGAAATGACCAAAAGTGTATATATATATCACCAATAATATATGTGAACAGTAGTATTGCTATCCTCTCTGCCAGACGTGTAGTTGCGATGTCTGAGTGTGGTTCTGCCCCGGCGCTGACAGTGTGGAAGGCCTTGAAAAAAAAAAAAAAAAAAAAAAGGGAACATGACAATGACAGGCCTGTAGGCAGCCTTCTACTTCAAAAGATGTAATGATGCTAACTGACTGGCCTCAGACCAAGGCCTGTTATGTAAGGACATCATTCTCTGCCCGTTCACTTCTCAGTGTTCAGGGAGAGACTATCTTAAAAAAAACTCATACATAAAAAGGACATAAACTGGAAATGTCAACAACAACAACAACAACAACAAAAAAAAAAGAACTGAGCATGCTTGTTCCTCCTGGACGTATGTATGAACAGTATTAAAGGGATACTGAAAAGGGTTATACCTCTCGTGAAGACGCAGACAATGGCAGGAAAAGAGCTGCTTCAGCTTCCTTCCATGATTGCCTGTTTTCTTCTAACCTCACTATTGTAGCAGCCATACTGTAGAAGATCTCCTCCTGCTGGCCTGAACCACAAAATGCCAAAAGGCACCTTTTTCTTTCAGCTGGCAAAATAGCTTTAGGTGTCAGAATAAAACACCTGGAACTAATAGTGAAATACAGAATATTGTATTTAAATATGTTTTGTGTTTGGCGGTCTACAGTGACTATTTTGGGTAATTGTTTAGTATGGCTTATGAGTGGTAGTGGTGAGGACTAGGAATAGGTGAATTCTTACCATTCCACCCTGATGTGTGTGTTTCTGTGTGTTTCTGTGTCGTTCTTGCACTTTTTTTTTTGTTGTTAAAATCAGCACTGGACAGGGCACATACTGAACTTTATTTAGCCCAGGTTATGTCTTGCTCAACATAAGAAGGTGGACACGATCCTCCCCCCCCCCTCCCCTGACACCACCTTTACCTCACCTTTTTGTGTCCACTGCGGATGGCGCCAATAACAAAACGCGTGTTCAGAGGAGTCGGACCTCAGTGCCAACGAAAAAGCCCAGGCAGCTCTCCTGAATCCCGTCGAAATCAAACCGAACTGACCACAAACTAAACCCCGACTACAAACTCTAAACTCCGACAAAAAGGGATGCCAAACGTTCGCCAGTCACTCAGACTCTCTTGTTTCTTGTACAAAACTTCCTCTTGTAATTTTATTTTAGAGTCACTGTGAATACCTGGTACCAGCATATTAAGATACAGTATATACAGATTAAATTATGAATCTAAACTTTATCAGTATGTGAAGATACTGTATGTACAGCTGTTTCATGTTACTTAGTGCATTGGGTTGTGTATGCCCTCCTTTTGCAGGACGATTATGCAGAGAAGTGTTAATCGTGGCCATGCAGGCGTCCTGTTCCATCTCCTATACATGCTGAAGCCTCACGACTGAACAGGGTGGTGTGGGAAGACCTGTTTTACTGTGTCTTGTACAGTATAGTTATTTAGATTGTAGGAGGTTGGTCCAGCATGAGAATGTGCCAAGCAACTTCCAAGCTCCCCTCTGTGTGTGTGTATGTATAAAAATGTAACTTATTAACCATGCAAATGTGGATTTTCTTGTAGCTGTTTAAACTGGAGGGAAGTCTTGAGGAAAACAAATGTGAAATAAGGGCAGAAAGGAAAGGTCGGCTTGGTTATAAACTTTAGTTTCTTTTGTAAAAAACAAAACAAAACAACAACCATGATATGACGTGACAAAATACTATCTGCAGAAATGTGACTATGGTTCTTATTATCATTCTAGTTTTGAGCTATTTCAGTTATAGCTCTTACATATTTAATAAGGTCTTAACACACCATTAGGTACGCCTTAATGAGTGAAACTCTTCTTTCAGAATGGATGGTCAAACTGGTCATACTGGTGTTATGTGAAGGCTTATTTCTCTGACTTTGTGCCTACCAGAAAATGTAATGTATGCTAAACCAGCTTAGTGACCTCATTTCTTTGTCTTTGGTTTCACTTACTGAGAGTTTTTTGTGGCAGATGAAGGATTTTCTAAGAGACAGTCACCACATCTGGTCTTTCATCCGGCGTGCGAGGAAAAGTCATTGAGTAACACATGATTCGATAGAACAAATAATAATAATAATAATAATAATAATAATAATAGAAATAGATGTGTGTTGTTGGTCTGAAGTATCACTGAAGCTCAATGAGTACCACCGATTGTTCAAAGAAGCAAACCGACAAATATATGGATTTTAAAAGCAAATTAAAAAGAAAAAGGTGCTGAAAATGACTGATGATGCATTGAAGTTTAAGTTGAAATGAATGTGTTGAATGGCGTATGCTTCCTCTAAGGGATGATTATTTTGGTATTTAAATATTTAAAAATAAATTGTCTCAGAAACTCCAATGAAATATTTGAAAAAAATAATCTGATTGTGGCTCAATGACCTCAAAGGAACAAAAGAGGGCAGGGGGTGGGGGTGGACAGCAATATTTTGGTCATCACATCTATCTGCTTGACTTAATCTGGAAATGAGTTGAAACAGATGTTTTGTCAACACAGTGGAGAATCGCTCAAAGGCAGATAATGTTGAGATATTTGTGTAGCTGCCTGTAAAATATGATGGAATGGTGGTCGGACATGTTTGTGGAAGATAAACAACTCCAAAAACATGGCTGGAGCGAGAATTCAGAGTTTGTAAAAATCTTTTATTTTCTCACCAACATAGACAGCAGAGAAAGAAAGAAAGAAAGAAAGAACTGTTTAAAAAAACTAAATACAAGTATTCTAACTGGTGGAATGGAGGAAAAACGAGATTTGCAAAAGATGTACACGTCACTGAAGTAAGAGGACTTCATTTATATAGTGCTTTTCCAATCACTCAAAGTGCTTTAGAACATATGTCAGCATTCATGCAGAGTCAGAGGCTACCATGCTCATCTCACACACACACACACACACACTTTTGGTTTTCTTGCTCAAGGTCATGCTGACTGCAGAGGCTGGGGATTGAACCACTGACCCTCTGACTAGTGGACGATCACTCCACCTCCTGAGCCACAGCCGCCCTGTCTCATGTCCTGCACTGGACTCTGGAGGTGAAACAACAGCTGAAAGCAGCGCAGGAGGAAACTGTTTTAAGGTCTAACAGCAACAACAGGATTTACTGGGAGTCATGACCAAATCAGATGAAAAAAAGAGAAAGTCAGTTTATAAAGTGGGATGAAAACACTAGAAATATGTTTTAACGGATTTGCCTCACAATGTGCTCTGCAGAAGGCTCCTGACCTCTTAAAACAGTAGGCTTCTGCTGTAATTAAACATAAGTAGTATACAAACATATTCATTATATGGGCAAATATAATAATGTTTTTTGGTATGAAAGAAAAAGGCCTGTGGTGGAAGAAGTAGTCAATAACAAAATACTCTGTTACAAGTAAAAGTCCTGCGTTCCATTAAAAGTGTTACTTTTATTATGTATTTATTATTTAAATTGTATTCCTGAATCATTACCGTCTAAGCTGCATCTAAATGTTATCAAGAAGCAAGTGTACGTACTGTTATATACATATAATGTTGCTTTTAATCTAAAACAATGCATATAAATGATTTTTGACAAAGTAACCAGTAATAGATAAATGTAGTGGAGTAAACGGTACAATATTTCCCTCTGAAATGTAGTGTAGAAGACATGTAAAGTAGCATAAAATGGAAAAGCATTAAAGGCCCAGTGTGGAGTATTTAGAGGGATCTATTAGCAGAAATTGAATATCATATTCATAACTCTGTTTTCATTAGTGTATAATCACTTGGAACAAAGAAATAGTTTAAGCTAAGCTAAGAATTATTATCTTAGAGTGAGCACTTTATATCTACATAGTCTTCTTCCACGAAGTCCACTATGTTGCATTTCTCTACAGCAGCAGAACGGACAAACCAAACTCTCGCTCTAGATATGCGTTACCTGAAGGCCAGGTAGTTCTCCGACACGCTTGTGAAACTGTGATAACACCAACCGAATTTCTTTGCTCCTAGTGTTATGGTGAGGATGGCCTCTGATCGAGGCGAAGGTACTGAAAGATATAAGGCATTGCCACAGTTTTGCACGTCGTGTACAGGGAGGGGTGAGCGGAGGGGCGTTCAGTTGGTGGCAATCTGCAACCGCAACGCTAGATGGCACCAAAACCTACACAATGACCTTCCAAGGCGAGGGTAGGTAATGTATTTTAGAAACTTTTTTGTTATAATTTTTGAAATTATTTATTTTTATATATGATTATTATAATGATAATTTTGGGGGAGTGGCTTTGGAGGGAGGCCTGAAAGGACGGGCTGTCAGTGTTGCCAACTTGGTGACATTCTTGCAAGATTTAGCAAGTTTTAGTGCTGCTAGCTAGGAAAATACAAGAATTCTTAGTTCCAAGTGATTATACACTAATGAAAACAGAGTTATGAATATAATATTCTGTGGAAAAGAATTAGCAAGACATAGCTGGGTTTTTCGGTTGGATCATTTCTTTAATCTAGTTTACTCTTGCTGGCTTCTCCAATGTTACTTTAAGTATAGTACTTGAGTAAATATATATATTTAGTTATATTCCACTGGAAAGGGCCACGTTTGAGGTACTTTTAGAAAATGATTTGGTTTTTATTTTAGATCTGGATTTAAAATGCAAATTACATTGGCGAACAAGATTCCAACACTAGCATCAGACAAGACACAATCCAGAGAAACTCAAACAGTTGACATAATATGAAAAAGTTATGGTAAATCTTGGTAAAACTGTAGTTATTCAACTGTTATATATCAGTGGCTCTCTACATCTAGAATACTGCTAGGTTTCAGTCATACCAGCCGGTTATTTGCAATGATGTTCCAGGTGTAAATCAATCCCACAGCTGAAATAAAACCCAGCAGCTCCGAGAAGAAGGATTAAAAACCACTCATCTCTACACAATTAAACAGTTTCATGCTCTAAATCACATTTTTGTGTTTGTTGCATGACACTTGAAGAACATTGGAATCCTTTTTTTTTATCATCACAAATGTGTTTGCAGCTTAACGCTGCTCATTAGCTGATAATATCTGCCTGAATGATATGGCTTTGCTTTTGAAGGGATTTAAAAAGACTTCAATTTATTTGGAATTAGAGACGACTTTAACTGTTGAGAATTGTTGAAAAGCGTTGATTAAATCTCGACTGTCAGCGAAAACTATCGATGATGAGGATTATCAAGAAGCTCTACGTGGTGTGAAAATACACATTTCATGGGTTCAGGAGTATACAACCGGAAACTCTAACCATCACATTCAACCAACTTTTTACAGATCAAAGAAATCAGCTCAACTTCCTGTCACTCATATCCGCTGAGCATGCACGGTGCAGAGCTCTGCGCGCAAGCCTTAACGACTCTACCAGAATAGCTGTGAAGTCATGGCACAGCTTTGTTTGTTGAGCTATTCTCTGTCATTTAACATCCTACAGGGAACAGAAAAATGCTGACAGAGCAAACTATACAACCTCTTCAGGTCTGATCTGGTTCATGTTTTGAAATGATTCGACCGTTATCACACGATCATGCTGTAGCTATTAACTTTAATACAACGTTCACGAGCTTTCATTTAAATGCATCTTTGATTGAGATTTCACTAGCGAGATATGAAAAAACAAAACCCGCCTGTATCACATGAATGCGTGAAGAGATTTAAAGTGAGATTTACAGTTTTGAAACCAGTTTTTTTGAAATCCTGATTAGACGCACATTCCCATCTCCCTGAATTGATACAGCATGAGGTAAGACAAACACACTTTCCAAAGCTTGTTCCATGATCATAATACAGCATACAAACATTTGCCAGGACTCTGTCCTCTGAAAGGTTTTCCTAAACACCAGCCGCAGAAAAGCGCTTCATCTTCCCTGCCCTGACAGCAGTGGGAGAACTGATGACAACAATGCGCCGGCCTATGTCTTTATTTGGGGTTGGAGCGCAGGACGGAGTCTTCACCAGGGGCTATGTTTCACACACAGCTCAAGGGCTTAATGCCAGTTTGACTCATCCGTGTTCTGTAAATACAGAGGCCATGTGCTGGTGTGTGTGTGTGTGTGTGTG